>VXBH01002826.1:613-20729 GCA_013400035.1 Rynchops niger
ATCCATCCGCTGTTGCCTCAGGTTAGTGTTCGACTACTGTTCTGAATACCAGGCCTTGGTGTAATGATCAGCATGGAAACAGAGAGGCATATAGTGCTGACCTGGTTTTAGACTCGATATTAGCACAGGTGAACTCCAGCAGTTCAGGTGCATGCTATAAATGGCTTACAGTGAGAAATGATAGTAAAATTGAGTCAATGAGTCTCCCTCAAAGTGGCATCCAGTGTCATTCCACAAGTTCCTGCAACAAATTAACACTAACTGAACTCCTAGTTAGTGAAACAAGCAAGAGTCCGGACTTGGTTTTATTCTGGGGGATGTGCAGAATGTGTGGACTTCAAAGAACTTCCCTCACCTTGAGCTAATTTTTCTAAGTGGGGACCGCACGCCCCATTTGGGAATATGAAAGGCGGCCAAAAACTGTCTGTAACAGCTGAAGTTTGGGTACGCTTGCATTTATAGTGTAACGCCGTAATAATCTCAACGTTATATTTTGTTCTGTTCTTTTCCTTATACATAGGTTTTGATTCCTAACTGCTGTTGTTGTTTCAGAAGAGTCATAATTACTTCCTGCTTTTTGTGCTGAGATTTAATATAAACTACCCTGGCCCTTGTCCCCTACCCCCAAAGGAAAAATATATCTGGAAAGGTGTTCCATGCAAGGTTGCTGATTACACACTAGCCTGAGGGGAAAAAATTAAAGGAAAAGGTGCAAGATTCTGTCAAATAGTCCGTATGTATTCTCTAAAAATACCTTGGTCAGGCTTGTACCTTACTGGTTCATTAAAAAAAAAAAAAAAAAATGTAATAGCATCTAGCAGCACAGCTGTAATGAAATTTTCATTAATATTTCCCTTGTAAATCACTTTTAGATAAACTTATATAATTGAGAGGTTTGTTGTTTGTTCCTCACTGGCAGAGCAGTAATCCCATTGACTTAAACGCATAGCTACCACAGTAATGGGGCGGTGTAAGTCCCTAGCGTGTCCTGCTACACAGACTCTCCATGTAAACACCACATATAGCTGCTCAGTGTCTGCAAAATCATCCTTCAATTAAAAAGCATTAAGTGTCTTCAAGAGCAGCCATTAAATTTCAAAAGCGTGCATGAGATGCAGCGTTAGAATTGAAACAGTGTTTCTTTTCAGGGAAAGAAAGGGAGGGGTAGTATCCTTGTTTCACATGCTGTGTCACCTTCCTCCCATTTAATTATGCAACGTCTGTCAATTAAAATAATGTAGGATAGAGCTGTGTAATTAAAAGTTGCTGCTTTCGATGATTTTTAAGGACATCACGTTACTTGTCCACATTGTTACTTCATCTGGAAGAGCTTGTTTCTTGTATAGAAGCCTTTATCTATTAAATGATTTACTGATGCATGTTTTACCAGATAATTACTGTCGTCTTAAAGCTGTCACAGCATTGTGCACCTGCATCTAAGAATTCCATTAAAAATAAACACAGACGATCTCTTGAATTGATGCTGCATCAAAGCAATGCACAGGTATTTTGATATTGTCATTAATTCCCTCTGAGTTCTGAGACAAGTCGAACGCTCTAATTGACTCTTATTTACAGTAGATATCTCAATAATGTGTTCCTTCAGCTGTGCATCACAAGAGTTTCACTCATGTCTCTACTCCTGGCTGAACAGTTGTTAATTGTGTTGTTCAGCAATTAAAGTAAGCTAATGTAGGACTCTCTGTAACTGCTAAATGGAGCAGTCTTCTCCTCTTCTCCAGCCAATCTACAGCCTCTGTTTCCCGTCTATCCCTGCAATATGTATGAGCAAATGCTCAGCCATACATTGGTCAGATCAGTTCATTGATCCACTGAAAACTAATCCTAGCTATATATATAAATGTATAGGTATATAAAATATATAGATACATTTTCAGTCACAAACCTGACTGAAAACTATAGAGAGAGCTTATCCAATTCACTGTGAGTTGGATGGTTGCTGGTGCTGTTGAAAGAAATCATATAGCTCTAATACTCTTCCTCCAGAATAACTGTAAGACAAATCTGCCTACCTTGAAAAGCATGTTATATTGAGGGCTTTCTTTTGAGTATGCTGTAGTATTTTTAGTAATGGAGTTTTGACAAATACACTACAGTTTGCACCAAAAAGATGTAAGAAAGTTAGTATTTAGTAATCTAAAAGTTTTTACCAAAATCCATTAAAACTTACTGGCCAATGTTTTCAGGTATAGCTTAAGGAAATGAAGCTATGACCAACCGTTTTGTAGCATTTCAGAGTTCAAGGACCATCTGGATGATGCTCATAGTCATATGATTTCATTTTAGATAGTCCTGCAAGGAGCAGGGAATGAGACTCAATGATCCTTACGGGTCGCTTCCAACTTGAGATATTCTATAATTCTATGATTTCAGTCTCAGAGTTGTTTTTATAAGGAAAATATTTCAATATATAAATATCAAATGTATTAATGTTGCTAGTATTTTCATATACATAATTTACAGAGTAATATTTTATATTCTTCTCAGCAATGCTCACCAAAGCAGAAATAGCAAAAATCTCTTTTTGAACCAGTATCAACAAAGACAGTGAACTTGAATTAGCTGTGCCTCTTCCATATATATGTGCTTGGTAGAAATACAAGTTTACCTTTCAATCTTCACCGAAATACCAATTAATTAAATGTATTAATTCATATAAATTAATATAAGTTCATTGAAACTTAAGTTTACATGCGTATATCTTGACAGTCTGTCGAAACCCTCAAACATGCAATTTAGCAAGTAACTGCAAAAATTAAGGAGTTCTGACAGAAAATCTAACTCTTGTAGAACATAAATAAGTCTTTTGTGAAATCATTTGCACTGTTTACATTTACAGTCAAAAGCTCAGAAATTCTCCTGTCCTCTCTATTTCTCAGTGCTGGTGTCAACAGCAAGACATTGTGGTAGCAAAGAAAAACATAGCTTCTTTCGAGGGAAGAAACAATTGATGCAAAATAGTTTAGTCTCCTAAGAATGTACCAATTATGTACCAACTATTGTTGCCTCTTTGTTTATTAGTGTTATGAGAATGTTTGTAATAGATACATTACTCCTCCAGATGTAGTCCTTCATCTACATCCACTATGAAGTCTCTGCAAACCAGAGAGTATTTGTAATATGAGATGAAAAGTATATTTAAAAGCAAGCTTAGTCATCCTGAGTAATATGACCCTGAGTATTTCTGACTCCAGAAGTGAATTAACCCAGCTTCAGCCTGCCTGAATGTCGTGGTTTTGGCCAAATTGGCCAATGGCTGGCAACAGATGCTCTCCCCACACCTCTCGTACACAGAGAGGAGGAGGAGAGATAAAGACATTTATGAGTTTAAAAGAAACTAAACTACTTTAATGAAATATTAATAATAAAATAAAAAGGAAATAATAAAACAGATGCAGTATATACAAAATCATATTAAGCTCCCAGGATGACGTCACCGTCAGGCACTGGGGAAGTCCCAGGCTGGACCCATCGACGGGTGGGAACTGGATTCCAGAGCTGGAGTCAGGAACACATGGATCGGGATCAAAGGCAGATGAACAGATAGAATCCTCCTCAGACATTGGCCATTGAAGAAAAAAGAGACTGACCTTTTGATCCCTCCGCTTTTATACTGAGCATGGGCCAGATGGGATGGAATACCCCTGTTGGTCAATTTTGGGTCACCTGTCCTGTACGCTCCTCCCCGCAGGTGCGACCCCTCTACGCTTTTCCGTTTCTGACCCTCCAATGGGGCAAATAACAGAATTAGCTGACCTTCGTTGTTATAGCAATAAGTACAAGCAAGAGCCTCTCTGCATAGCATTCTTGGCACTAATTGTAAACATTGGTCATATCTCTCTGAGAATGAACCATTTTCAGCACAATATGCTGTTAATTTCAGAGAGTTAGAAAAGGCCTAGCTAAGAGGTAAAATTACTGAACAGAAATTTGGTTTTGTTTTACCTCAAACGAGGACACTGAAGCCCATGTTTAACGAAAGCGTGATATGTCAACCTAAAATATCTCTGTGACTGCTTTCAAGGTGCGGTCCAAGCAGAAATTACAAATTAAGTTACTAGAGGGGATTCAGAAACACTTCCTTCTGAGGACGTGACATTTTCCTTGCAGAGATTTAGAGTCAATGACAGGTTTTTTTTAAAAAGTAAGGTAAAATAACCGAGTTTCCCAAGCTCTGCAAATCGTATGTCAAACAAAGATTAAAAATTGACAGTCTCAGCCAGCTGTGATCTTTTACCATTCTTCCTGTGTTCTTAACGGAAACTTAATTATAGAGACATTTCTGATTAGGTCTCTCAGTGGAGGATTTTCTGGACTCATTCCACTTAGGGGAAGAATTTTTGGTTGCCCCATAATGAATTGTTATACAGTTGTTTAAAAAAGCAACAAAGCACTTGCCCACATTGTCCTTCATAGGTCAATGATTGCTAATGGGATACAGAATCAGACCCGCTTCCAGGTCAACAGTACACAGCTGTCCCAGGTGGGTAGTGATTATGTGTCATTACAACATGATTCTCGTTCAGTGTTCTGTCAAAAATGAGATTTTTGTGTTCATTCCATTTCGTAATGGACAGGTGTTAGAAACTGGCATTAATTGGCAACATTGTTGGCGGTGTCAGCAGAAAGCCAAAGGTATGAAATGAACCAGAGGATAAAAGCTGTGATTGCAGAGATAATCTCTAAACAGCCAAATTTTTATATGCTTTGGAGGAAACAGCGTGGAGAGTTTTCAACATGAGCAGCAGCAGTTGCTTAGTGGACAGAAGGCTTGAAGGTCAGCCAGCTGAGTACACTGGGTCAGACCAAAGGACCATCTAGCCAAATAGCTTGTCCCCAGCAGATGCCCTCAAGAGAATACAAGAACAGAGGAGATCTGCAGAATTATTTATAGAGTGTATTTCCTGCACCTCCAATAATTTGTGGCATAAGGGCTTCCTGAGCCACAGTTTATTATATAAATAGAATTTTTCTTTGCGTTTATCCTGCTGTATTTTACCTCTAATCAATACCCTTGCTTCTTATATGAAAAGGGCAAGTGAACCACTGTTGCCTAATCCCCTTCTCTGTTGTTTATGTTTTTACAGACCTTTATCATACAATTCCCTCAGCTGCTTCTTTTCCAGTCTAATGAATCTTTGGTTTACTTCATCATTATTTGCATGGCAACTATTCCATACCTTTCAACATCTGCTTTTCCCAGAACACCAAGATCTTATTTTTGAGTGTTAATTGCCTGTTCATATCTCATTACAGTATGGGGAAAGTTAATATTTTCTTTCCTCCTGTGCATTACTATACATTTATCTACTATATTTTTAGCAGTCCTTTTGTCTCTCAGTCATGAGCTGCTTCTGCAGCTGTTTGCAGTTTGGTTTTCTTTTCATCATTCTTTATTACTTGTTGTGCATAGTGAACTTGGTCAGTCCAGTGTTCACCATCTCATCCAGATCATTAATCAATACGCTGAATGGCATATGTAACTGTGGGAGTCCACTGAGTCCACTGTAACTGTACCCCTCCACAGTGAAAACTGGTTCTTAACTGTTGTGTTTTGCTTACGGTATTTTAGCTAATTATTAAGTTGTGTTAAGAACCTTTTGTGAGGGACAAAAGGTTTTTGGAAACCCAAGTACCCCTCAGCAATTGGTTCTCTCATACTAATTAACAGTTTTGGTCAACTCTAAAAGATTTGTGTGGCATGACCTCTGTTTGCAAAAGTTGTATTGACTTGCTTCTTCCTCATTTTGTTATTTTTATCCATGTGTTTAGAAGGAGATACATCAAAGGGTCTGTCTCAGATTGAAGTGTTAATAGATTATAGGGCAAACAACAAAATGAACTGCTGGACCTATGATAGACCAGTTTGACCCTTTCATATCCTTTTCCTGTTCTTGGTCATTAATGTTCAGATCATGCAATAGGTTTTCTGTAGGATTAAGTGGTCCAGAACTGAGGGAAAATTACTCTTTGTAGGGTGTTTTTCAAATATCACAGCTTTGAAATTGTCTGGAGAAGACACGTTTTCTTTATGAGTTTACATCATTTGTAACAGCTTCACATTCTATAATATAGTACCATAACTTTGTGGTTAATAGATTTTGACCAAGTGGTTTTCACCAGTTTTTGCCCATCAAATCATGAATCTAACAGATAGCTATGGTGTAGATTTTGTAAAATTTTGATCTTTACTTACATTGAGATATTTTTTTCTTTACCCTGGTATCCTACTAAAGCATTTGATTCAAGTATAAGGGGACAAATGGAAATATTAAATTGCAAGAGTGACCCACCCATGAATTTTTTGCTCACAAATGCTTTTAAATTGCGTAGAACATTACAGAATACTCTTCTGTAAAAGCCTGCTAAAAAAAGTACAGCTAATAGTTCACAAGAAAAAGACAGGGTCTTATGTTTAAATGTTTTCTGTATCTTGAGAGTTGAGAGGATGGAAACAACAGGTAAAGGTACTTCAGGAATTTTTATGTTCTTTTATTTTCTGATTCTTGTATTTAAATTCAGTGATCATATTCAAGCATTATTTTTGACTGTAATAAGCTACCTTGTTCTTTATTCTTAGACATTTCAGTTTCCAGACAGGCGCGTTAGATTATGTTGATAATTTTCAACCAAAGATTGTATGTGGTCCTGTCAATTATTTTAATTTGTACAGGATTCTAAAATATGCATCAGAGTCTTCACAATGATATTATTACATTTATACTAAGCTTTGGAGACACCTTAGCCTTTGGGGGATAATTCTACGAAATAGAGTTAGTCTACAGACTTGATTATGAAATATGCATACTGCAACAACACCAGGAGATCTCAATCAAATGAAAGCTGGATTGTTCTAGGGATTGCAAATGCTCTAAATGAAATTCCTTTCCCCAAAGAGACTGCAGTCTAAAAGACTCTTTACTGTTACCAACTCTGGCAATTTCATTTACTAGAAAAGCGTCCCTCAATCACTAACTCTCAGTCGTCCAGTTAGAATGCAAAACTCACTATTTTGATTTATTTAAAAGAAGTAAATAGAAAGATCAGCCCTTCCTGACTATAAGGAAGAGCTTTGCTGGGGGCGGGGGGAATTAACCCTCAATCCTTGTAAACAAGAAAAAGAAATAGAAATAGAACATTTCCCAGGATGCTTGTTATTTTGAGTAAATTTTATGGCTTTGAACACCTGGGCATAACAGAGCTAACGTTGTGTCATTCTGAAGTTTATTTCCTTTTGTAAGTATTACTCAGTGCATATTTACAGCTCACATAAAAATAACCAGCTTTCAACTCCCTTCTCTACTGGAAAGTCCTCTGCACAACCTGGGACAAATAATTTTGTTTCAGAGACAGCACAAATGCCTAACTTTGACCTAAATATCTATGACTCTGAATCCTTCTCAGCTGCCTCTCTGTAAGTAGTAGTGCTATCTGTATAGAAGAGTGAAATGCTCAGCTGTCAAGGTGGTGTGGAGATATAAGTACCAATAAAAACTTTTCAATTTATCTTTTTATGCATTCTATGAGAAACTCTCAGCTTGTTCTATTGTTTATTTAATAAATATTTTTTTAAGCTCATAATCATGGTCATAAATCTGAGTTGGTACACTGAGCAGTGGTTTCCAGCATTTTCTAATCTGTTTCTAATTAAATTGATTTTTGCCTGTAAACACTATTTTGAAACCATTTGCAAACAAAGCTGGTTACTGTCTTTTTTGATAATTTGGGCATAGTACTGTACTTTCAGTCATTGATACAGTGATGTAAGCCTCTGGATATTATTTTCCTAGGAACAAAGTGCATATTCTGCAAGTGTATATCAACAAAGATGTATCTCTTTCTGCAGTTTCCTGAATGTTTTAGTGCTAGTGGTTCAGTGACAATTTTTAAAATTTCATAAATGTTTTCTTTTTAGCTTGTTTCATTCTTGGTGCCTTCACGCAGTATTTAGTTGCGATATATAAGATGCTACATATATGAGCAGGCTGAACAGTGTGTGTATAACCTCTAGGTTAGGCTCTTATAGGATAGGCTTTTATCAACAGCTATATATCAGGCTAATTCCCCTAACTTAAATCGCATTTGCACACCTTTGATTTAAGGTTATTTTCTTTTGTATGCTGTAATTACATGAAATGAGTAGACTGTAAAATTTTATATTTTCACTGTTCTGAGATCTGGACAACCCTTACTGCTTAGATAATATCAACAATCTTGCCTTTCTAGTAGAAGCATTTGAAGGAAAACCTCAAAGATGAAATTTCAAAATTCGTCAGTCTGTGTATGGATAGTGATAGTACAGAAATCAGAATTTTAAGTCTACTATTAAATAACATTCTGGATAAAAGTCACAATGCGTAAATAAGAAACCAATATTCTCTAGTGTAGTCTGTACATTAGGGTATTATTTGTGTCTTTTTGTTTGATTATTGTCTGAGACATGTAGAAGAGTTGCACAGAACAAATTAATTTAAACCAGAAATGTATTTTATGTTGTATTTAGAGAAAATTCAAGACATTTATGACTAAAAACAATTTCCTTTTTATTGTCAGATATATTAACAAAAATATAAATATCTTTAAGGCAATACTGAAATTAAATCACAAGCATAATATCAAGATAGCTAGCATTCCCTTTTACATGAATGCTTCTTTTTATTTCTCTACTAAATCCTGAGTTTCTTGAATAGTTTTATTGCTATGATTATTCACTTCTGAGACAAGTAGAGCCAGAGATGCATATTCATGTTTTTTTCACTGTTATCTGATAAACTGCACTTACTGATTCTCATTTATTCTGTACAGGCTCCATCATCACCTTCTTCACCCATAGCTAATGAACCAAAATATGAGAAGCGCTGGCTAGACACCTTATCAGTTCCTCTGTCAATGGCTCGAATCTCAAGGTACAAAGCTGGAACAGATAAATTAAGGTTTGTAATCTAAAAGGGGTAGCACTGCGTTAGCTAGCTGTACCTAGTATTTTGCTGTGGAGTGTTGGCTGTATAAGAATTCTTTGAGTGGAGATATGAAAGTCTTCTTATTAAAAACTATGCAACCCATCTTCTCTTGAGATTAGTGACATGCATGGCGATTACCAAAGATAAAGTGAAAACAGGCAATAAATATAGCTCCTACAAATATGTTTCTGTAATCTGTTTTGTCTTGGGAATTCAGTTAGCGTCAGCAGCTAGTACAGAGGTTAAACTTGACATTACTTGAATTAGTTTTTAAGGTACTGCATTTCATTCCACTTCTCTAATAGAATACTTCCACATTCACAAAGTCTAATATTATCAATTAACTCTCCTTTTTCTTTACAAATTATAACATAGTGCACAATCATCATGACTATGTTGCATATCATTTTCATATAGAAAGACATATTAACAAAAGATTTTGGCAAAGTACATGGTACAGAATATTGGTTTTTTGATCGTAGAATCTTTTTGCATCAGACCATCATTATGGTTCATAAAGGAGCAGTTGAATAGGATGTCCGAAGTGATTGTCCTGGACTTCAGGAAGGATGAAAGTAAAAGCGAAGTTTAATAAAGCTTCAGTAAATAATGTGCTTGAGAAAGTTTTAACACATCCCAGCATGCATCAGCTTTTTTCTGCAAACCATTCTGTGTGGTAGGCCTGCCTCAAATCTACCAGTAGTTGTGGCCAAGTAGTCCACAGTTCTCCATATGTATGAGAAAAGGAGTTCATTCACTGTTGTTATTTTCTGTTTTCATTTAGTCTAGCCCTATATTTATTTACTTCCAACTGAAAATATTCTATTCTATTCTATTCTATTCTATTCTATTCTATTCTATTCTATTAATTCTTGATAATGAGGGAATTGGAATCTCTACTGAAGCATACAGGTCACCTGTTACCAGGAGGTACCAGAAATTCATGTTTATAACTTTCTTGATCTATGCCAGATTCTTTAACTCTTTCCCGAAAATCACCTGAAAAACATTATTTTTCTAGTAGGACAGTTATGCTGCTTTTAACTTAGAGCAGTTAGTTTCCTAAATCAGTTGGCAACCCCTCTCCCATGCTTTATATTAAAGCATCAGAGGTAAATAACAATAACTTGTCTGGAAAAGTTTTAGATTCTTCCAAAGTCTTCATCTGAACTCTTACTTCCATTTCATTTAATCTGTCATCGCTTCCTCCACCACTTACCTCCTTCCTACTTCAGCTGACCTGTTCGTGTGGTCCAACCCTTCCCAATCTATAACAGGCCTCCAACCATTCAAGGTTCAGAAGCTCTCCTGTGAATTAAGTGAACAAATCTGTATGTGCACATTTAGACCAACTCACCATCAACTTGTCATCAGTGTTCTTAATTTTAAAGGATAAGTGGAAGAAGGAAGATTTAAACCTCTGAGTTCAGTTATCATCCTGACAGCTTGAAGCAGTTTCACTCCTGTTCTGTGCACCCTGTGCACTAGATGCAACAATCCCAAGCGATTCCAGGTCCTGGACCAGTAGCACATGCATTTTGAGAATTCTTTGAAATAAACCACCTTCTAATATTGTACTAGGTCTGGCTGAGGTGGAGTTAATCCAGGGGATCAGGCCCAGTCAGCATGGGTTTATGAAAGGCAGGCCCTGCCTGACGAACCTGACCTCCTTCTATGACAAGATGACCTGATTATTGGGTGAGGGAAAGGCTGTGGACATTGTCTACCTAGACTTCCGAAAAGCATTTGACACTGTCCCCCATAGAATTCTTATGGAAAAACTGGCTGCTCATGGACTGGATGAGCATACGATCTGTTGGATCAAGCACTGGCTGGATGGGCCGTCCCAAGGAGTGGTGGTCAGTGGAGTTAAATCCAGCTGGCAGCTGGTCACAAGTGGTGTTCCTCAGGGCTCAGTGTTGGGACCATTTCTGTTTAACATCTTTATTGATGACCTTGATAAGGACATAGAGTGTATCATCAGCAGGTTTGCAGATGACACCAAGTTAAGCGGGAGTGTTGATCTACATGAGGATAGGGAGGCTCTACAGAGAGACTCGGATAGATTGAACCGATGGGCCAATGCTAATGGAATGTGCTTCAAGGAGGCCAAGTGCCAGGTCCTGCACTTGGGCCACAACAACCCCATGCAGTGCTACAGGCTTGGGGAAGTGTGGCTGGAGAGCTGCCTGGCAGAAAAGGACCTGGGCGTTCTAATTGACAAGCGGCTGAACATGAGCCAGCAGTGTGCCCAGGTGGCCGAGAAAGCCAATGGCATCCTGGCTTGTATTAGAAATAGTGTGACCAGCAGAAGTAGGGAGGTGATTGTCCCCCTGTACTCAGCACTGGTGAGGCCACACCTTGAGTATTGTGTCCAGTTCTGGGCACCTCAATACGNTTGTTTAGATGCGGTGTTAGGGGATATGTTGTAAGGGAGAACTTTGTAGAGTGGGGTTGATGGTTGGACTCGATGATCCCAAGGGTCTTTTCCAAACTAAATGATTCTATGTTTCTATGGTTCTTCATAGCAGCCTATATGGTGCTGTGTTTTGGTTTGTGACTAAAACAATGTTAATAAAACACCAGTGTTTTGGTTGTTGCTGAGCACCGCTTTCACGACATCAAGGCTTTCTCTTTTTCGTGCTCTGCTCATACTCAACCAGTTGTGGATTGGGTTATTGCTTTTGTTTCCCCTTTCCTTTGCTTATTAAACTATCTTTGTTTCAATGTACTAGTTTTCTGGGTCTTCTTATTCTTCCTGCTGTCCCACTGGAGAGGGGTGGGGGAGTGAGTGGCTGCGTGTATGCTTGGCTGCTGGCCCAGGATCAGCCCATCACAGATATATTTTTCTTGTAAGGATTGAGGAGCTTAGTGCTTTCAGTTTCAGTCTCGGAAAGACATATTCTCTTGTGATGCATCTCTCTCCCATATATACTTAGTATACACAGCACTCCTTTATTACCGGTGGTTTGGGTTTTTTCCTTTTCGTAGTAAACTCTCAAAAGGAAGATAAAATTTTTCCATAAAGCCTCTCACCGTCCCATGATACTTTAGTTCTACTAAATGCTCCTTGCTTGTTTTGGTTAACCAACAAGAATATCTGTATGAGCATTAAAGGTATACCATCTTGAGATTAACTGTGGATGAGGTGTTTCGCATGTTCTTACTAAAGGTGTTTATTTTTGCCTAAGGCATACCAGATTGCTCTTCTCCTATTCCCTCCTCCTTTGAAATGCATGTATGTATTCTTACTGTTATCCCACTTTTATCCTTTCTTTTACATTTCCCCATGTTCGTATAAACATAAATTCCAACGTTTCTTTTCAGTAATTGCTCTTTAAAATCAAATGTCTACTTTGCATGAAGTAAAACCTACAAGCAATTACAAGTATAAATGGTGACATCAGTCTAGATAACAATCCTCCTTTCAACCATATCTACACACCTCCGCTCCCTTTCCAATTTCAGCCATCAGTCCAAAGTCATTTGAATGAGTCCATGACAATTCCCCTGAATGTATCATTGATCCTGATGACTAATTTGCTAATTTTGCCATTCTCTGAATATTTACTTGGAGCCTATCTGTGTCTGTTGGTAGACGGCATGCTTGCTTTTTCAGTATTTAATGAGTACATGAGTCTACATGTCATCCTTGTAAATTTTGGCTCCCTCATGTTCTTGTCATAACTTTGGTTTTTTGCAATTCTTTATCATATATTATCCTCACAGTTATCTCAGTTGGTCTTGAGGAGGTGCACTGGCACCAGAACAGCCAGATTACTTTTCGAGTCTGTGTTGTTGAAATATTGGAACTACCTTATATAGTTTCCCGTAAATAGCTGTGTGCCTTCTCTTCAGGTGGATGGACTGTATGAAAGGCCTGTTCCCCTGCTTCCTACCTGAAATAAATTCAGAAGTCCGTATCTTTCTTTCCACCAAAATTATCTATATCCCTTTGGCTTTTGACATTCCCTTGGAACTATGCAAAATGTTATGGATTGGGAAAGGATGTTGAAGCCTGTATGATTTGCTGTCCATCCACTCTGCTTTCTTCAGTCTTCCTTTTCCCTGACAGAAAACCAGCTTTTTCACCTGTGGTACTCTTGCAGTTGGCTACAGCAGACTTAGCATACTTTTGTTATTAAAATCAATCACAGACTGTTTGTTTTAATATATAGTATTGTGTATTCCATGTATAGTACCTGGAAGTCCAACTACTCCTGCTGTTCTGATGTGGTAAGCTGCTGTCAGCCAGTCTGGATGGCCCCTCTGACCTCATTCACTTTTCTTCTCCATTATATTCAAGATTGTTTCATATTTTCAATGTTCCTTTTCTGGTGGTGTAAATAAACTCAGACTTTGAGACAGCCTTAGGTCGGATAGAGTCTGATATCTTAATGAAGGACATCTTTTTGTTGCCTTTATTTAAAAAAAAAAAAAAAAAAAACACAGAGTATGACAATGTATGGCATGTCAGCATCTTGCTCAATATTTTTACCATTTTTCAATTAGAAACATATTATATAGCTAGAGTTATCTGTTTGACTGTAGTATACTTTTAATGTGATCAAATCTAGTCTAATCTAACCAGATTAGCCTATATTACTTTGGTTTTGGTTAAACTATGCATTTTAAAATCTTCAGTACTGCATTTGAGTATTTCAGTAACTTTGGCAAAAGGGGCATAGCTTTAGCTCTCATGTCATGAGATGGCCAGGAACACCCATACCTCTTTGATGGTTATTCTTTTTTTCATTATAAGAGAAAGGTGTTACCTTTGACTTTTCATTTCACTTGACTTTTTATTTTTCCCAAGGCTTAAGACTAGTGACTTAATGACACAATGTACTTTTTGGATTTTATCGGCACCATAGATATTAACAGAAGCAAGAGAGAATGTGATAGAGTTTTTTTCCTTCCTTATACATGAAGAAGAATGATTGAAAATACTGTAGAGTGGGACTGTGAAGCATGTTTGTCCATATCACAAAACAAAAGCAAAAAATCCCCTAGAATATTTTAATGGAAAGATAAAAAGTGTAGTAGATGACCTTCCTCTTCTTAGTGCAGGATCTTTCCAGTTATATTTTCAGAAGGTTTGAACGTGGAAGAGAAACATTGTATTAACTACTGAAATCATCTTTAATTATTGTATTTCATATTGTTGATACGATTGGAGTCTATTTCTATGCAGCATGACATTTAGTCTTTTTGATTAGTTATTAATTCAATAACTTTTTTATTCACTTGCCTTTATAATATAGCACCACTACTTCTATCACTCTACATATCTCACCATCCATCAATGTCATTTTTCTCTGTAGGAGCTAATGTAATATATGCAGTGAGAACTCGGTTCCTGTGAATATCCTTAATTGCTGGCTGGTCATGGAAACATTACTTGACTGTTAAATTGAGGATAAAGTTGATCACTAAATGTGATGTAAGTTTAACAGAGAAATAGAGAGATCAGTAATTCTCGTGCAAAGGAATGTATAGTTCATGGCATAGTTTGGGGTGTTTGTATTTCTAAGATAGAAAAGTAAAGATAGGTAGTCTAATAGAAGATGGAGAAAGTAGTTCATTCATTTATAATCTTTCATTTTTCCTATGCAATGTCAAAATTCTTATTTGGAAAACGTGTAGATAAGTATTTTCAGTCCTTACAGCAGACGCTCAAAGTACTGTATGGTCATTTTCATTTGCTGTGTTGACTGGAGCCTTAAGCGAAGGTACCATAGCTATAACCTCTTGCACATTATGAATTTAGAGACTGAAAAAAAAATTGCTTATTTGGAAGATGGAAATTAAATTGAAGAAATGAGTGGACTGGAAGTAATTCAGTAGCTTTGAGCCCATGGAGCTATGATCCCAATTACAGAACAACTTAATTAGATTTAGGTGTTATTTTCTATTTCTTGCTATTCTGGCCATTGCAATTACTACAGATTATGGTTTTATTTTATTTTAAATGGGTTTTTTTGTTTGGTTGGTTTTTTTAATTGGCTCACTGGTTTCTTAACAGAATTTTTCTGAAGAATTCTATTTTCCATTTTAACATTTCAGTGAGTTAACAAAATGCCTTTAATTAGATAAATAAATTGTAAATTAAGAAATGGAATAGAACATTTTGAGAAAGGTATAGGAGTTAAACACAACCTCTCTGAGTTACAAAAAACTGAATGAGTTACTTGCACACAGTTTTCAGTAATGACTGTGTTGAACATGAGGGTAAGAAGAACAAGTATGTACCTGAAAGATATAACAATCAAACATATGGAGCCATAGAATGGGAGACAGTGTCAGAAGTATTTAACATCTAATAAGATGTAAGGTGAAAAAGAAAGCATAGGTTTGGAGGGATATTATTAATAGGGTTCCTTAAGGGCAATTTGACTGATGATGCAGAAAACAGTACACTAATTAAAATCATTGGTGACACAGAATGAGCATCATCAGTACAGAAGAGGAGCACAATATGTTATGAAAGGATAGAACTATTGGAAATGGGATGCAACACAGTACAAAGTGCAGGGGATTAAGGATTGTCACTACAGAAAAAAAAAAAAAAACAAAAAAAAACCAAACAAACCCTATGTGAAATAATTTTTCATGGGAGCCTAGTGGAGCCTTTTGCTAGATGGCAGCAGAGGAAGGCAGAGACTGGGTACAGTAGTTAGGCAGTTAGCCGGAGGCAGTTAGCTCTGAAACACCGCTGTCCTGCAGACTTATAAAGGAGAAGTAGAGATTTTAGAGTATAGCAGGAGAAATACTTCCCCAAGGTAAGAAGCATTAAAACCATTATACAAACACTGCTAAGGGCCCATCTAGAATCTATGTACAATTCTGGTTATTCAAATTAAACCATAAAATTTTCTATTGTAAATTTTCTCTTTTCTCGAAAATATTGTGCTGTCATTTGCTGTTCCTATTTTTAACTGTAGTATTTTAGGATTTGGCACCTAGGGTTTCCTGTGGCACTTAAGGAATTTCAACTTTTTTTCTTCCCCATTCTGCATAGAGTTGAAAAGTGACATTCATTTTCAATGGCTTTTAGACCTGATAGCCTTGTAATGAAATTGATTTATTTTATTGTGGGCAATGTTTAGTGATTTCCACCATGCATGTTGATGTTTTTACTATAGTTACAAAGTACTAAAACTGGCTTGGCATTTGCCTGTATGGGAGTCCATTCTGTAATCTTTGTTCTGAATCTGTTGGTCTCTGGAGCACCTCAGAAAACACTGTCTTATGTCTTTAGGAATACGAGGCACAGGTCAATTTCTTGTTTTTTACTACGTTGTTCAGGTGATATATAAAAAAAATAAGCCATGGAGTCAGTGTATTTTTTTTTTTAATTGTGCTATGTATGGTTTTTTAAGGACTGCCTGAAAACTGCTACGTGTGTTTTTCTTTAAAAGCATCATTAAAATAAATGTTTCCAGTACCTTTGCCACAGTTCTGCTCAAGCAGTAAAACGTTATGGAAATCAATATCAAGGCATCAGGTAAATGCAGGCTACCAAATATAAACAGGAAGATACCTGAGAAGCAACTAGGCATTCTGCAGATCTGTCTGCAATGAGGGACTGACTTACCCTTGGCTAGAATAAGGTGCTAAATCAGAGAAAAATCAAGGTATGGGCAGGAAAAACAAGCTGGACAGGAGCTATGCCACACAGTTACAATAAAAGATCAGCACTGAATTTTGATTATTAGAGGCTGGGACTGCTTTAGTACCTGTCGTTTATGTGAGAAGTGATGTAAAATATTTTGGCCAGAAATTAGGCATACTTTTGGATGCAATAAACTTACAGTCTAAAAGTATATCAGAGATCAGTGACATGAAAACTAAGGAAATATCTTTGTGCTCTAGGGCAATATATTCACATGCTTAAATACAGACCTTTAATTCTGCTCAGTAGCGTGAAGCCAACATAAGGAGAGTGAGCTGGTTTATTTTTTGAATCGTCAGCCTCACAATATTTAGCTGCCAGTTTTAAAATCTGTGCTGCAACTAAGTCCGCAGGCAAAAATGAAGCACTTCCATTCTTTTCACGACGCATGTACTTAGGAACCATTTCCACTTTCCGCCAAAGATGATGTGTTGCTCTGGAAAATTGGTGTGACACCTCTTCACTCTTGTTTGTTCTAGTAAATAGTGTCCCTTGGAAAACAGAATGGTGAATCACACCATGGCATATTGCCAGCAAGCAGAAGAAAAGGCAAAATAAATCCTGTCCCCCCAAAAAAGATAAACATATTATTACTCTTAGGGAATTGTTCAGATTAATATTACTACCGAGTTCAAAGAATTATTATTTGTTGTTTGTTTGTTTCTGGAGAAGGTTAGACGTACTTTGTCTTTTCCTCTGCTTGCTGACAACATACTAAATTCTAATCCACCAGGATTAGCTCAGCAAGACTTTACCCCTAGATGTCTTCAATAAATGCCTCAGGATAAATAGCTTTGACTTTCTCAGCAGACCTGCTTTGACACCAAAATAAGAAAAAAATAAAATTCTGGAGTGAGCTGAATGTGTTGAAGTCTGTGATGCTCATTACTTAGTTTATCGCTGTTACTTTACAAAATATCTATTTGTTCAAGAAATACATATTTTCAGGGGAATGTTATGGGAAAAAAACTGATTTGCATTGTGTTATCAGTAATAATATGATCAAGCTGTATTGCTCTTCCTTCTGAATGCAGAAGGTATTTAGATTTCAAAGAAATCCACCACATTGCTAAGTGTAAATCAAACACGTGGACACCTGGTTTTCCCTAACAATCATGTCTGAATTTCATATGCAGTATAAATTGGATATTTAAATCATGTGGAGAACTGAACATCTTGAAGACGTAATCTTTTACATACAATTTAAACATAATGACCCTGGTGATCTCTGTAGTCATGACAGAGATTTGTTGTCGTAAGATATAGGCTCTCCTTTTGTCGAAAGCCTTACAGAGCTTGAACCTGAACCTGACTCTGAACTGGTGTTACAGTGGCAGGCAGTCCAATAATTATTACCCAAATACAGATTTTGTTAGCCATCTTACCTGGGTCCAAAAATTCCTAGAGACACCTGTGTATTATATTGGAGATTGAAGCCACTGATGTATCAAATCAGCTCTGAAGACATCATTAAGATAAATCCAGTCTTCCTATAAGGGATACTGTGAAATACAGTTGTATGATTTTTTTTATTTACAATTTTAACCTCTACGGCACACTTCCATTGTGCTTAAGGAGCAGTTAGAAATTAACACGCATCTTTATCATCCTAGTGATTAAAATAAATTGTAAATATTTGTACTAAGACTTTTTAAAAATACAGCTGAAGGGTTTTTAACTTTGATAATTATTTGAAAGTGTTGAATAAGATGATGAAACCAATTTTGTTTGATTTCATAATTTATATTTACTAATATTTTCTTGTAATTCCAGAGTAGAATTACTGTGTGACTTATGCTCTAAATGCACTCTCATGTAGTGCTGAGGGACATGGTTTAGGGGTAACTTGGCAGTGCTAGGTTAACGGTTGGACTTGATGATCTTAAACGTCTCTTCAAACCATAATGATTCTCTGATTTTCTGATTCTATGAATCTAAAAAGACATTTGCATGTTGCTAACTTAAGGCAAAATGGCATTCCACCTAAATTCTGTGGGACTATTCACATGCTTAAAATCTTTAGGGGACTGGAGTTTAATGAATGAGATTTATTTCATCTTACTGTAGACATCTAATAGTCCTTCACCTACGAATTTGCTGAATCCCTGGACTCACCTTGGAGTCAATGGAGAGAACTAAGCATCTCCAGAGAAAGACTCAGCTCACCTATCTCACGCACTTGCTGATGATGAAATAAAATGCTTCCTGAGTTTAGCATGAGTCATTTATAGAATCGTTGAATAATTGAGGCTGGAAGGGATCCTGTATTTCACCTAGTCCTGCTCCCTACTCAGAGCATGTCTAATGAGATTATATTGCTCAGGGCCACCTCTTGTCAGTTCCTGAACGCTTCCCAGGATGGAGGTTCCACAACTTCCCTGGGCAACCTGTGCCTGTATTTGATAACGTTTGTGAGGAAAACAAAACAAGAATCTAATGTTGAATTGAAATTTGCCATGTTCCAGCATGTGACTGCTGCCTGTCACCTGTGTATTTAAGCAACAGATCTTTGTGTGCTTGAATATGGTGAAACACATCTCACCTGAATTGTCACTAACTGATAATTGTGCTGGAATTATAAAACATATATTAGTAAGTTTACATACATTCCACTCTCCAGCCCACCATACTGACCAGTTCTACTACACATTCTGCACTCAAGAGAGGCCAGTAGCCCACTGATTCTGCATATAGCTTTCAGTCATTCAGGCTGCTCCTGTTTTCCAGCAAGACTTCTCCACCTCTTTCTTCCATACAAATAAAGCATGCTGAGACTGTAATTACTCGGATTTTTCTATCTGCAGCAAAGCCAAATACTTTACACCTACGTCCTACTCGCTTTTCTCTTTCAGCTGGCGATATTACCCTTGTTCTTTCTGCTCAAGAATGCCAGCATAACTATTTGTGTGACTTTATGGGGAACAGGATAAGAGTTCTCATTAAGGCTAAAACTGCCCCTTCTCCCACTATCCTTCTGCACAAGTTATTACAAATCTAATGGAATACAGCTGGGAGCTGCTTCTACTACCACATCATTTAAGAAAATATCTGTAGAAGCAGCATGTCTGTGTGGTGCTTCATTATCTTTGGCATTCCAAGTTTAATACAAAATTAAACAAATTTACAAACTGAAAGCAAAATGTTTACAAAAAACAAACATGAAATTCAATCCAAGCTTACGTTCAATACTTTGATATCTTTTTAGCGGCACAGTTTCTGTTAATAGTCCCACTATATAAGCAAATTTGAACATTTTTTTTGATGCATGGTGCTATATTTCACTTGCAGTACAGAACATTATTTTTGACACAGAATTTCAAAGAGATTCAGTAATTTAGATAATTCTTTTGGGGAAATTTCCATTCAAGTCCATCCATACTCCACAAAACTTCAGGCTAAATAGAAACTCTAGCAAGAGGGCCATATAGTAATATAAACAAGCCACTAAAAAAAAAAAAAA
>VXBH01002826.1:25745-44116 GCA_013400035.1 Rynchops niger
CCCTTCATCCAGGTCATTGATGAATATATTGAAGAGGACTGGATCCAAGTTATTCCTGTAAATTCATGTTATCCAAGTTTTAAGTTATTCCTGTAAATTCATAAGTAGCATTTGCTATTGCAACCAGAAGTATTAAATAATCCCTGGAGACACGGAAGATTATTATTTGGACAGCACATTATTATTCCAAGAAAGAACAACTGAAAACTATTGAAGATTCTGGAATGAATCATAAAGTTAAATAGGGAACTCGATAATGTCCAATATTGAAAATATATTTGAGTCTTTTTGAAATGGTAGAAATCGATTATGAAAACATGCGAGCACAGCTGTCCCTGGAGGGTTGTCTGTGCAGATTTTTAATTTATTTTTTTTTAGATGTGTTCAGACTGAAATTTTTTTATAAATTATGATTTCGTAGCATGTCTTTAATTTGTACTTTGTACTCTATGTTAATTGTTGCTTAGTTCTTCCGATTATATTATGTAGAATTTTTATTGGATTTCAACATAAATCTTTGGTCAAAACAGATTATAAATTGAATTTATTTTCCGGTTTTCAAAAGTTACTTGGAATCATATTTGATCACAATAGTTCATTTATTGCATTAATTCTTTTTAAATATTCTTTGCTTAAGCAAAGCCTTTGACAAAATCAAACATTTTTGCTTATCATGCATTCTTTATAAATATTCTCTATTCTCTTTTTAGTGATTTATGTCATTTACAGGGTGTTACTATTTGATGATGCTAAGAAAGCAATGTAAATTATTCATGAAATTTCACAATTCCATCTGTGTGAATAGCAAAAAGAAGTGTATGATAATATTTTTAGAGCAATTCCTGTTCATAGTTATTAAGCTCAACTCTTTTGCTTTCTAAAGAAATCCACTGAAAAAAAGCTATTCCAAGGATATAGGTGAATAAGACAATAAAAAGTGGCTATACATGCAAGCAGGTTTTATTAGCTGTAGGGTTCTAGCATACTTTTTTCAAATGCACTGTGTGCAGTAGCGTGTGTCCTGACACAGTATCTTCACTGTGTTGTGACCTGTCTGCAGCAATATTTTATTATATACTGAGTACGTGTATTGGTCTCCTCCGTTATATGTCACAATAATGAATTCAGTAAACAAAGTAGTCCCTGATGTTCTTATAAGTGACTGTTCTGGGGAAGGGTCTGGGAAACCACAGCCATGATAAATTCACATGTTTTGTGTTCTTGGTGAGATAGAGTATACACTCTATACAGATCAGATGAGAGGCGAGTGAACTTTTTGCTTGGATTTAGTGCTTTTGTCGGGTTTTGTCGGGTGTGCAGTCTGTGGTACACCTGGAAAGGGCTGGCCAGAGCATTATTTTCATTACTCATGATTAGAACAGGAGGTGTAATAGTCAGTGAGAATCCCTTTTATTGCAAACCATTTTTTAAGACCAGGACTGTGAGGCTGGACTGCAACTAAAGTATACGGCAAAAGAAGGCTGGAGCACGCTCCCTGCCTCTGGGCAGCCAGAGGACACAGATAGTTTGACATCCACAGTGCGCAGGGCAAGGCCTTTGGATTAAGCTTCTTGAAAATCCATTTTGAATGCTTTTTATTACCTTAACACTATGATCTCACAAAATGTTTCTTTTCTTATCATACTTCTAAAATTGATGTTAGCGAATGGGCCTGTAATTCCTTAGAGCTTTTTCCTGTTTCTGCACTTCTCCACTTGTATAAAGTGTCTCCCTCATTCTCCAGGAGTACCTGAAGATAATCACTACAGGTTCGGAGATCATTTCAGACAATCCCTCATCTACTTCAGGGTTAATTTCTTGAGTCCTTGCTGACTCCAAGTTCAATTGCATCTCCAAATATTTAAACTATTCATTTCCTATTTTGTCCTATACCATCATTTCTCTACATAAATTAATTGCTAGATGCACGGTCACAATGGACCTTCTGCTGATACCGTTGGCATAAAGAATGTCAGCATTCCTACCTGACCTATTACTAAGTATTTAAGCAATACTTTCTATTGTTCACTTTTTATTTCTACCCATTTTTAGGTTTTGTTTGTGCTGATACTTGCTTCTTGACTTTAGCAACTTTTTTCTGCACCGTAGTCATTCTTACTTCATCTGTGCCTATTTGTGCTACTCTTGTGTACATCCTTTGTCATACACATTTGCATAAGATTTTGAATAATTTCTTTAGAATTGTTGTTCTTAAAGAGCTCCTGATACAGATTGTTTTCTTACAGTGCACCCTATCTTTCATGTATCACTTTACCCTAATATACTTTATTTTGCTATTTTACCTCATGGTAAAAGAATTGCTGTTTAGCAATCGACAACTCTTTCTGATGCCGGAAGACAATCCTAATGTAGGCAGTACAAAAATAGCTCTGCCACAATGTGACACTTCTGCTAATGTCAGACTACTTTTTTGAAGTACTGAAACATCTAACTTCTATGCAAAGGCAAGCTCTCTGGGGATCAAGTATAAAGGAGGAGTCATCTTTCAATGGTGAAGATGTGAGAAGTCGTCACTGCATCAGGTTGCTACCGCTGGATGTAGCACATCTAGAAGTGTTACTTGGTAGATGAGAAATAATGATTCTGGTACTAGCCTGAAGAGAGTTAGTTCTTCTATGACAGAGGAGCACGGGGAATACTGTAACGTGGAGAAAGACGTAAGGGCATCTTTTCAGCCCTTCTTACGCATACATGCCTTGTATGCTTAGCTCAGAAAATCTCCTAGTAACTGTTAACTTCACAAGCAGTATGGATTACATTTTTTCCCAAGGACCCTTATCCCAAATTATTTATCACTTTGTTCATATTCTTGTTTTTCATATACTTTTCTACCAGCATGAAACTTCCCTATCATCTTCTTTTGTAATTCAATCACCAATCTTGTCAATGTTCTCAAAACTCTTCACATTTACCTTTCACAGAAGAAAATAGAGATGAATCAGCATCTCACATTTATTTCTTTGCTTGTACACCTCTTTTCTCACAGAAGGAGGTACAGTTGAAGAAACTGAGTGGAGAGAGGGAACAGAAACTGGCAGCAAAGCTGCCGTGATGACAGACGCAGCACAGGAAACAACTTGATCTCCATGTGCTTCTCACTGCTCCTGTTCTTAATTTGTTCAGCTAGAGCGTTCTTTGTAGGCTGAGGTGGGAATGCTGTGCTGGAGGTGGGTTTTTTAGGAGAAAGTCCTTTGGAATAGTTTATATTTCTTTCTCTGTTTTCCACCATTCAGATAGACAGCTATTAAACATGTGCAGATTTTCTCATGGATTTTAATTATTTTCTTTGAAACATAACACTGAACATTGATGTAGTACATTACATAATGTACGACATAATGTACAAGATCAGTACAAGCACCTAAAGGTAATGCTGCCAGTTCATTTACATTATAGAGACTTGTTTCTTATATTTATAACTTCCTCAAGGTTTTAATTTTTCCGCCCATGATAGTCTAATGGTGTTATTTTTAAAAAATATATTTATAAATAAATAGTAGTTCATAAGCAGGTAAGAGGACAAGTCAAGGTGCTGTTGTTCCACTTGAAACATGATTTATGATTTTTGTAAATCATTCCAGCAGCTTCATTGGAGGCTGGTAGAAACTTAAAATTTGGCTTCAAAACAGGGTTATTAATCTGGATCATATTTTTGCCTTTGGCAGCTTTTTTAATTGTATATGTCATACGTGTACACTTTTAAGTACAAGGATATCTAAGTGATACTCTGTATCGCAGTGGAGTTAAACTGTTTGAATAGGGAGAGACGAAATATGAGCTTTGAACATGCATGTAAAAAAAGAGGATTGAGGAGGTCTGTCTTTACACAGCAGAATGTGGGGTATGTGTAGATGGAAACAAAATCCTTGTCTGTAGGAAGCAGTAGACAAATTTGACTGCCTCGATTATATAAACAATTCTGTTCCTGGGCTGAAAACACATGATAGTATTTCTTTTTTGCTGCTTTTTTTGGTTTGTAAACTCAAAAATTTCTATTTGAAAGTGCCACAATTCAAACCACAGAGGCTGTAATGGGAAGTCAGTACAGGTAAGAATCACATCACCTACATTTAGCCAAGCAACAAGCAATCGCATAGGATCCTCTTATAGCCAGGGAAAAAAAAAAAAAAAAAGTGCATGTCAAGATCATTCTCTCTCTCTGCTGTCTGGAAAGAGAATATGCATATATTAAATGTATAACTCTTTTTCCTTTTTTTGGCTTTCCAAAGTTAAGTGAGATAAAACCCAGCCTGGGAGGTATTTAGAGCCAGGTATACAGTTCTGAATCATTTCATCCCCCTTCTGTTCCTGTCCCGTATGTATTCATTTAGAACAGAGTATAGGAATTACAATCGCTTAATAGTTCGTTTTGCAAGCTGCCTGCAGTCTTCGCAGATCCAGGTTTTTGGTTTCAGTTCCCCTGCTGTCTCCAGCTCCCATTACTGTACCGCAGTGCTGAAAGCTCGTGCGCTGCCAGCAAGGTGTAGCGTATCTGGTTTGTATTCCCATCTCTCTGCACCAGCTGTGGAGGCACGTAGAGAACATGGGGTGCCAGGTGGAGAGTGCATACTTCTCTCTCCTCAACCCCGTGGCATAGGAACGTAATGTGATGCAGAAGGAGATCTTTCCTCTCCCCACAGTCACGTCAGGGCTGCAGCCTTCCCTGCTTTGAATAGGGAATGAGCTACGGCTGTGCAGTGGATAGCTGTGGAGTCCAAGGCATTCTTCCCTATTTATTTCCCTTACTGGTGGGAAGCTGGACTGGTTATGAGGAATGCTCTTCACAGTACTCTGCCCTCATTCTGCAGAAAACCATATGGCCAGTCTCACACACTGGCCACATTTTTCCAGGCATATCTGAACACAATAAAATAAAAAGTAGGATAACAAAATTTCTTCCTGTCATATAGGGAGCTTAAGTAGTTTGAATGAACCAAAAAGGAGGGTGAAAGGAAACAGGATCCCTGATAGCCCTGTTTATTTGCAATGTTTTATGCTACAGGGACCTTATTACTCAGCACGTCATTGGCCACCTGCAAGGAAAGAATATTTTCTGTGTGTATAAGATGGCTTCTGTGTAGTTACTTTGTGTATGTATTTGTTCCTGAAGGTTGGAGCAAGATGTGACAGCATTCCTACTGACATTAAAGTATTCCAGGTGCCTTTTCATTCTGTCCTGCACAACTGCTCAGGATTCAGCCTATTACCTAATCAGACTGGTGAGGTCTGCTTCCTTCACCAATTTCTTTTATCCAAGTTACAGCGTGGGGTTCCTGAGTTCCCTCTGTTTTTTTTTTTTACTGTTGGGGCCCCAAGAGCACTAAGAAGCTCTGCCACCTCTTCCCCTTCCCAGAGTGCTCCAGGCCGCCTCCGGCATGGTGCAGCCATGCGGCCTGGGGTCAGGCTGCTGTACGCAGAGCTGTGTGCGAAAGTTGCGAGCAACCTTGCTTGGGGCCCCCGACTCCGCTTGGCAGCTGCCTCTCATCATCAGTCCTCATCTGTGCTGCGGTGCAGGTGCCAGCGCCTGCAGGCTGTGACCTGCCTCTATTGTGGTAGTCCCTGTTTTTCCTCTGGGGTGGCAGGGAGGTGGTGGGGAGCATGGCAGTGCCCCTCAAAGGGGCTGGCAGGCTCTTATGGCACTTTGCCCAAGGTGGTCAGAGGCCTCACAGGTGCCCCAGGCTCACAGCAGGTCTGGCCACCTCATCTGCAGAGCTTCCATCAGTCCCAGCTGTCTGACCCACCAGCACACCTGCACCGTTTGACCACACGACTCAATTCAAATGGGGTGCAAAAGTGAGCACATGGGGGAGGAGGGGTTCTGATGGCTCATGGTGGGTAAAGACTGACTGGTGAGTTCCCACAGCCCTGAGCCTTGGTATCACCCTCTGTCTGTACAGTCAAGGCTCCTGCTGTCATCCTGTACTCCTCCACATTGTGTTTTGTCCTAGGGTCATTTTGTTTATGGTCATAGATAATTCACTCTGTGAAGAATAATGATTTGTTATTGCTGTCTATTAGCTACAAATGTGTGTGTGTATACACTTGATATTCTTTATATATATATGTACCTGTAGCTTTTATATACATATATATCATTACATCCCACAGCTGTACTTTGCTAAAACCAAGTAGGTAATATTATCATGGTCATTAGATCTTTATATTATGGCTAAACAAGCTGTAGTACAGCTCTAGATAGTCCAAGACAAGTCCAGAAAAACCATGACACATTCTGACGCTTGTGTCATTAGCACGACACAAAGCCTGTTGGCCTCTTGCAGGTGTACTGGGTCTGGCTGAGATGAATGTCACTCTTTAGAGCAGCCATATGGTGCTGTGTTTTGTATTTGTGGTTAAAACAGTGTTAATAACACACCATTGCTTTGGCTGTTGCTGAACAGTGCTTGTGCAGAATCAAGGCTTTGACTTTTTCTCACTCTGATACCCCTCCGTCCTCAGTGAGGAATAGGCAAGGAATTGGGAAGGAACACAACAGAGACAGATGACCTTAGGGATGCCATCCAGAGGGACCTTGACAGGCTTGAGAAGTGGGCCTGTGAGAATCTCATGAAGTTCAACAAGGCCAAGTGCAAGGTCCTGCACATGGGCCGGGGCAATCCCATGCACAAATACAGGCTGGGTGGAGAAATTTGGCAACCCTGCTGAAAATGACTTGGGGGTGTTGGTTGGTGAGCTGGCAATGTGCACTTGCAGCCCGGAAAGCCAACCGTATCCTGGTCTGCATCAAAAGAAGCATGGCCAGCTGGTCGAGGGAGGTGATTCTGCCTCTCTGCTCTGCTCTTGTGAGACCCCACCTGGAGTACTGCGTCCAGCTCTGGAGCCCTCGGCACAGGAAAGACGTGGACCTGTTGGAGCAAGTCCAGAGCAGCGCCACAAAGATGATGAGAGGGCTGGAGCACCTCTCCTACAAGGACAGGCTATGAGAATTGGGGTTGTTCAGCCTGGAGAAGAGAAGGCTCCGGGGTGGCTTTATAGCGGCCTTTCAGTACTTAAAGGGGGCTAACAGGAAAGATGGGGAGGGACTCTTTATGAGGGACTGTAGTGATAGGACAAGGGGTAACAGTTTTAAACTGGAAGAGGGTAGATTTAGATCAGGTATTAGTAAGAAATTCTTTACTACGAGGGTGGTGAGGCACTGGGCACAGGTTGCCCAGAGAGGTCGTAGATGCCCTATCCCTGGAAACATTCAAGGTCAGGTTGGACGGGGCTCTGAGCAACCTGGTCTAGTGGAAGACGTCCCTGCTCATTACAGTGGGGTTGAACTTGATGACCTTTGTACGTCCCTTCCAACCCAAACCATCTATGATTCTGTGATTCTGTGATTCTATGATAAAGTTGAGCTCGGCAGTAGACGTGACGTAGCAGACAAAGAAGGTGGAATTTTGTCTTCCAAGGTGGCTGGCACTTGGAGACTGGTTGGGCATCAGTCTGCTTGTGGATGCAGTGAGTGATTGCCTTTATATTACTTGTTTTTTTCTTATTTCCTTCACTTTTTAAGCTCTCTTTGTCTTGACCTATGATTTCTCTTGCTTTTGCTCTTCCTATTCTCTCCCCTTCCCGCTGGGAGGGCGAAGGGAGTGAGCAGCTAGGTAGATGTTCGGCTCCTGGCCAGAGTTAACTCACCACAACAGAAAATGGCATCACCGTTTTTACTGAGCTACATGGCTGCAGACATGCTCTGCTTCCAAAGATTATCCACAGATTTGATCATACAAATCTAGTATTGCCAGGATACAAGAGATAGCCCTGGATTTCTTCTGCTCTTTTCCTGTGGCGTTTGTAGTTTTTCCTGTGCATAGCTGTAGCTTTTGGTCTTCTATCACAAGTTTTCCATTTGTTATAAAACAGGCTTTTTGATGACAAGATCCCTTGGAAGTACTCATCAACTGTAGGACAGTTTGCAACTTCTATCCTTGCATATAGGGCAGTCTGTCTTTCTCTGTTTCTGTCTAAATTCCACATCGTTACTACACTTACTAATATTGCACATTTAAGCGTTTCACTTTAGAGAAGGGAATATCATCTGTCAGGGTTTGTCCACCACTCATCTGTGCGAACTATGACTGCCATAGAAAAGCCAAAATCAACAAAACTTTTCATTACATGAACAGAGAGGAAAAAGAAGGATATGTAACTTTATCTTGAAGAGTGAACTAAAAGGAAAGCCTAAACAACATTCTCTTAATCTTTAAACATGTCTGACACTCTATGGCCTTCGTTTCACAAATACTTAATCCCACGCCTCATTTATAGATCTGCTTAAGCAATTGCTTAACTAAGACCTAAGTGGTTGAGCTTGGTTTTGTAAATTTAGTGTAATAGTAAAAACCTAGTATTTATGTACTGAACAATTCTTATAATTTGGAAGTATTAATAGAGTATTCAATAACTAAGTCAATGCTAATTGCATCACAGAAACTCTTCAGCCTATTAATAACTCTGTGTATTCTTTCGTCTGTCTTTCATAGATGAAAATGGCAAATAAATGCTGTTCTCCCTCAGACCAGGTAAGGCTTCCATTATATTATCCAATTTTTTACATTCTTGTCGTTAAGTTGCAAAATTTGTAGAGCTTATATACACACATTTAGTCAGTTTTAAAATTCTAAACCCAAGTTTTCTATGGTCTAAAATTATGAAATTACCTACTTAATACAGCAGATTCTTACTAATCCACAGTAATGAGCAGAATCCTCCACTGTAGACCTGAAAAGTGGATTGGATGGAGCCATGAAATAAATGAGAAGGGGACAGTGGAACTCACAACCAAAGCACAGTATATGTTTGTGTGCAATATTGCACCAGTGAGTCTGACAAGTTAACTCTGTATTTACGTCACATATGGTGCACAGATAGCCAAGGAATGTATTACAAATCCAAACTGGTTTGTGTGTGTGATGTTGCACAGACTGTGTTTGTTATGACTGTTTGGGACTTCTGGAGCTCAAGAGCCTGAGATATTTCTTCTGCTCCAACTAGACAAATGTCCTAAAGACCCGGAAGAATTTACTGCATTGGAAAGTCTTCTTACTTCTTGTAGTATTGCAAAGAGTTTTTTCATTTACTTTGTAAAATATAATAGTAGCATTTTCCAGGCTAATTCTGTAATTCTGGGAAGTATTTTGAACCTTGTATTATAGAACTAATGAGTTTCACTTACGTGTGCTTTCATTTCGTCAATCTGGCATTGAATCATTACTCAGCAACAAAGAGCCCAATCCCTGCTGTTTCCAAAAATGCTGGGTTTGTAGATTATAAAAGTGAAAATTAGGCAAGGTGTCCTATATACTGTTTTACTGCAGAAATTTATTATGGAACTTTATTACAGAAGTCTGAGTCAAAAAATCTTCATATAGGGATTAAATAAAAATTTATTAGTTTGACAACTTGTGTATTCTTTCATATGTCACCATTTCATCATCTTATTTGTGAAACCTGCTTGGACATTTATAAACTCTACTAGAAGTTATTAAAAATATTTAACCATTGACATTTTCTTACACAGGAAACTGTTTTCTTATATTTGGGTCAGTACTTTGGAAAAAAAAAAAAAAAAAAAAAAAAACCCCAAACCTCAAAAGCCACTATTGATTTTTATGTGTAATAGATAATCAAGTTACCCCCAAAGCCAAAATAAATACCTATTCTGTGTAAGGAGGAGGCATTTAAATACTCTCTCTGCCATGGCTTTTAATTGTTAATGAAACTGATATGAAAAGCAGGTGACTGTGAATGCCATGGGAAAAGGTATTGAATTTGGATATCTTTCGTTGGATGAACTCTCTACTATTATAAGTATTCAAAGTTTATTCATATCAGTTTGGGCATACATAATGGGTTTAGTTGAAAAAAAGAAGACATATTCTTCCTCAATTTTTACAAAGTATTGGGGACAGTCATACAACCTATCACTAAATATGTAATTTTATTTACTAAATAAATGGAGTAGTCTCCATAAATTGCCTAGACAGTCAGTGCAGAAAATTATTCTGTTACAGAGAGTTGTTCAAATGTGGAACTTGATATTCGTGCTTTAAATCATCCTTTATAGGAGCCCCTTTTTCTGTCTTGACTATACTGACGTCCGAAGAAGAGTAGCCTCTTAGCGCATCAGCTAAAGCAGGTGCCTAAAGTTAGGCCGTAGAAATCTATCCTATTTTTCCCATTCCAAATATGAAAAGAAGGGAAGATACAAATAGGACCCTAATTTCAGGATTTTAGAACATAAGATGGGACTGACAGCAACAAACATTTGATTGTTCTCTGCAAAAAAAGTGAGGGAAAATGAAGTTTATAATGAATTTGGGCAGATCAAGTACATAAAAGTAGCTGATATAATAAAGGAGCAAATGTTAAAAATTCAGACTTTAAGGTGCCCTGAGAAAATCTGCTTTAAAAGCGACCAAAATGTGAATCTCTCATATATCTATACATATATATCACAAAGGAATAAAATAAAACTTGTCCATGATAACTGAAAGCAGAAGAGGACATGATCTGCCCTAGATTAATGGAGCTTGTTAATGGCAGTTGCATAATGTTTGTACAAACCTGAATAGCTCTTTTTAATGCAGTCAATTTAAAATCTAGAGAAAGGATAAGCTGAAGAGATTGAAGGTCACTTGAAGAGCTGCCTTGGAGTAAAATTGGTGATACCTGCAAATTTGTCTTTACTTTTGAGTATAGACATTCCTGAGGATTTAAACAGGTCCTTAGAGTTTCATTATTGTGTTGCCTGCGGTGAGTTTTCTTCATTACCTTTAGAGTTCAACTTAATCTTCCATAAAGGGACGAGGTTGGATCAGGATAGTTTTCATTCAGATTCTGTTTTCTGTAGGTCATTAACAAACTGTGATTCAGGGTCAAGAATGTAAAAAATTACTTTGCTAAATCTCGCTTTCTTCCTTGTCTTTCATGTTGCCCCTGACTGGTTTTACTGGAAACTGAATCTCCATAACCTGATGCATTCCCTGAGCACATAACTAAAGAAAACTGGAAAGTGAAAGGACTAAGATATAGGTTCCCAGGTCTAAACCAGCTGTATTTATGGATCTCTTGGCCAAAAGAAGTCAAAGAGTTTGGACTTCGCCCTGTGCCTGTGATCCAATGTTAGAGATAGTAAGAAAGGTAGTAGTAGTAGTAGTTGTAATTATTATGAATATATTTGTACTGTTAAAATAAACACATGAAACTAATTCATGTGGTCTGGCTACCTCCACGCTTTTAAATTCTCTTCTCCCACCAAAGCAGGGTTTCTCCATTTAAACTGCCTGTTGGAAATTCTTTCTGCCAATGCTTAAATCCCAGACCATCCTTGGGAATTGTTTGGAGAGTTTCAGTTATCCCAGGGCATGTCATACTAGTTAGCCCATGTCAAGGACTAAAAGGATTTAACAAATACGCAGGGATTACATGAATTTGAAAGGTATTAAATAAGTACCACTGCTGAAGTTCTGGCTCTTAAGTGTGTATATAACTTGTGTAGATGACAATGCACACAGCATCTACACACTGGATACTTTTACAGCATGTTGGTGCTCCACAAGGAGAGAGGGGAATTGAGCCAGGTTGTGCATTATTTTATTGAGTGTGGAGCATGTTTACAGCCACCATTCTCCAGATACTGTAACTTTTGATTCTCCTTGATATAATTTATTGCAGTGCCCTAGGGACTTGAAAACACTTGATTCTGTGTTATCAGTAGGCAGTTAGATTTGTTTTCAAGAAAGCACACACTGCTGGATTGCTCTATACTTTTTATGAAACAGTAAATTTGGCAATTCTCTCTCTGCACAGAAAAATTAATTGCAAGCTTTTTTATTTTGTTTACTGTCTGGTTTTTTTACAGTTTTAAGACTAATATGATCATTTTCTGTCCTCTACTAAAACAATACAGTTTCTTCTCAGTAGAAAGAGGAAAATATTGATCAGATGTTAAATAAGACTATTTATATTTTTTTCTTGTGATGCTGTAAAACAGATTTTCACTGCTTCCTATGATGTATCTTCCCTTCTTTGTTTTGATTTTTGCAATGACCTCTTCATTGACCTCCAAAGGAAATCATACAGAAAGTGAAATCCGGAGACAATGATTGTAAAAGCGTAGCACGTGATACTACCAGGAAGGCCAGGACACAGATTAAGATGCAACCACCAAGGGATAGATGGGCAACATAAAATTACCCTCTCTAAGTACATTAATAGCACAAAGACAGAGGAAAATGTTTGTCATCTGCTCAGCACATCAGAGGTCAGCCTTCACTGAAATAATCATCTGCAAAAGATGGTTGTTGCAAGTAATACTATGAAAAAAACGTAAAATCTCAGATTACAATAAAAGGGGAAGTTTTGGTGGTATGTATGCTTTTAATGCCTGGCGACATTTGAAAAACTGGTCAAAGTAATCTCAGAGCTGTTATCAAGATATTTCAGGGAATTTGTGTCTGCTAGGTGAGACATCAAAAGATTAGGAAAGGGCAAACATCATGGCTGTTAATGGAAAAAGAAAGAAGTTGGAAATTAGAGACTAGTCAATTTAACTTCAATCTCCGGAAAGACGTTTTAAATAAATAAACAAAATATTTGTATGCAGCTGCAAGATAGCAGATGAATGTCTGCCCTGAAGGATTTGTCAAGAATAAATAGTGACAACCAATCTAATTTCCTCCTGTGATAGTATAACACATCTTGTGGATGGGTGACAGGCGGTTGCTGCAACATTTCTTGATTCCAGTAGGGTTTATGACATTTCTTGACATTACAATATTTTAAACAAGTATTATCCAGATTTGCTTGTACAGACTTTGTTGAATAATCCAATAATAGGTATAAATGGTTTGCTTTCAAAAGTGACATTTTGACTAGAAGTCCTGACAAGGTCTGTCCTGGATCCAATTCCCTTGAATACTCCCTTTATGGTGCGTTAGCAAAAGCAAGTTTACTAGTTTTGCAGACATGAAGCTTTAAAATGCAGTGTTAGACATAAGAATGATCTTGACATATTGAAGAATGAGTCTGAAAAACAGGGTGGAAGCCAATCAGGGTACAACACATAGGCAAGAATAATCAAGTATATGTGAGATTCTGTGGGAAATAACTGGAGAAGTTGCATTACTGGAAAATACTTGAAAAGAATCTAGGGATATAAATTCTTTTAGGAAATTTGTTCCATTGTCTGTCGCTTTGCGGGAGACCGTCTCACTCAGGGAGACCATCCCAGATGCCTCTGTCTGCAGAAGCCAGTCAGATAGAGATAGTAAGAAAAACAATAGGGTTATTGTTATGATTTCTTATTACAGTTTATTATTACATCAACCTGTGGTAATCAGGTACAGAGCTGATCAACAGAGACACCCAAAAGCCCCATTCATAAGCTTGATCTTATATTCCTTTTTTCCCCCATTTTTGCCCCTCCCAAATGGACACACATTTTACTCCATCTCCATTGGCCCTTACTTTTTCTGATTTTTACATGCTTATTTGGTTATTTCAGCCTTTATCTATGATACCGCCACCACTGCCTGTAAGTCAGCACCCCCTTTTCATTGTCTTTTGGTGTTCTTCACTCATCCTTCACTTCCTTTTCATGTACTTCACCTGCTAGTTTATCCCATTATTGTTTTATTAGTAGCACTGCAGGCTTGAGTTGGCCAGTCAGCTTCTCCCTTTGCATTGTATGCAATGTCCAGCAGTTTCTCACGTTGTTACTTTGTCAGTTTAACATCATACCAGGGCTGGCCGTTTACCAGCATGCCATGACAACCATGTCTCCTTTGTGGCTTTTGAGAAAGAGTCAAGCATTGTGGGCTGTACCTAAGCGAGTTACTGCAAGACATGCTAACTGTTCCTTTTGCTGAAAGGCCTTGGCAAGAGTACTGCATCTGATTTTGTGCACTATGTTTCCAAAAAGATATTGACCAGGGTTTTTCCATGGCCTCTGTGGATACGTTGAAAGAAAGACAGAGAGGGAGATATGAAAGAACTATTCGGGAGTGATAACTTTGTGCTCAGAGAATAACATGTGAAAAGAAGCAAGGAAAGATGCCACACAACGTACGTATTCTTGTTCATGGATTTTTGCTCCATGTATGAACTGAATAAGCTTTTTTTACTCTTCCAGTATAAGGTCAAAATCATTTGAGACTATAATGGCTAGGGCCAAAAAAGTCTTAGATTGTGATTACAGCAAGAGCAATTAATGTTTGACAGGAGGAATAGACCTTCTCATCACTAGTAAATATAATAAAGTGCTAGAATAGATTCTTGAGAGAAATTAGGAAGTCTCCATTACTGGAGATTGTTAAGACATTAAGGAAGCATTTTTAGAAACAAAATAAGTATCATGGATACTGCATTTTGGAGAGGGCAATGTACTGCATTTCTCAGAAGCCTCTTTTCCACTCTGTTTTTGACAATAGTATGATCCTAATTCTAAATAAGGAACTTTTCAAATATGGAGGCTTTTCCCATTGTTCCTTAGAGCAGAACTGCTGCCCCAGGTACGCCGCGAACATGTTCGCCTGGCTTCATCTTTCAGAATAAAAGAAACCCTGCACATACTCTTGTAAGATCATTTTCTCTCTCTTTTTTTTTTTTTCATTTTCTGAGAAACAGAGGAAAATGTTTTAAAAACGTATCATGTAGCAATAAGATTACTTTCTCCTAATTGTTAGTCTGGAAATGTTAGATTCTTGCAGACAAATTACACCTGTAGAAAGAGAGCATGACTAAATTCCTTTCAGCATAAAAAGAGACCATGCAGAGATAGAATTGAGATCTTCCTTAGTAATTGTTTTAACTTTTTTGATATGGGAGGTCAATTATGCAATTCCTAATGAAATTCTTTTGGTCTGCTTCAGACATTTTTTCTGAGACCTCAGGTATTCCACTGAAAAAACTCTAATGGAAGAAGTGCCACTTTAAAGCACTTAAACTTTTTAACCTCTAGTCAGTTAGCTAATATGTAGTGCCTCTGTGATGTAAATAACTATTACTACTATACAAGCAAACTGGAAAAAAAAAAGAAAAAGTCAAGAGATTTTCCAAAACAAATCTATACAAAATAAATTCTGCAAACTGTGGTTGCATTTCTGAACATATTTCTCAAAATCTCGCTATGCTTTATAAAACAAATACATTCACAGTATGTTCATAGTATTTCTGTGTCCCATTTTTTTGTGTTAATGAAATAGTTTATATTAGATTAGTCCTTGAAGTTGTAAGGCTTCAAAACACTGAATTCTAGAAACTGTATAGAATGTGTCAGACAAAGGAAACCTATTCCTATTTAAAGAAAACTTTAAGAAAGAGTACATTTAAGTAATGTTTCTTACCCTAATATGCTGGCCTCATCACCATCCCTGGAGGTGTTTAAAAAAAGGGTAGATGGGGTACTTAGGGACATGGTTTAGAAGTGGCTTTTGTCAGGGTAGGTTAATGGTTGGACTTGATGATCTTAAACGTCCCTTCCAACCTCAGCAATTCTATGATTCTATCTTCCAGCAGTCAGCTGGGTCTATGGTGTCTCTGGCAGTGAGTGGCACAAGGCAATTCTGTCTCTGGTGAAAAATCATGGTCTCTGATTAAACTGTCTTCCTAAGCTTCCCTTAGGTGTTAGAATATTAAAAAAAACCCCATATATTAATAACTCTTATTTATTCTCCTTTTCTTTGCATATTTCTGATTTGTGGATTGCGAAAAAGGTTTTAGAGTATATAATTTTCTGCACAGGCATCTGCTCTTCACAGCTTTTAGAACCCATTGCTTTTCCATTCAATATTACAGAATTGTGATTTCACTGGATTACTACTATAAGATCAGTCCTTCTTCAGGATTATTCTCCAATAAAAATTATGTTGACACATTTTTAAGCAGAATTATCATGTTATTGATTGGGGTAGAAGGAAGCTGAGACTGAATTTTCAGATTGAGTTATCTTCTTTGAGGACTCTTCTGTAACAGCTATGGCAAACAGCTATAGTTTCAAAGGTTTTCTTTTTTAATTTTCCCAAACTGCAGAAAAAAACCAATTTGAGGCTTTATTTGGTGAGGAGGAGAATAGCTTGTTAGGTATATTTTGCTACTGCTGTTTAAATATTGCAAAAAATTAAGTAGACATACAAGACAAAAAAAATGGTGAAGAGCCTGAGTTTTCCAATTTTATTTAGTTAGTTTAGTTCCTGCTGCATAAATAATGATACTGATTTAGTATAATATAAGAATGTATAAACAGTAAGGCAACTTACTGTCTTCAAGAGTGAGTTTTGTGTTCTGGATCCTAACTTGAACAAGAAAGCTATTATAAGAAAAGGTGAGTGATATCAGCCCCCATTTTCCCAGCCTCCTTGTTATAACAAGCAAATAAGAGAAACAAGTATCGCTACCTAAAGGATAAGTAATCCAGATTTTGCACAGGCAGCCAATTCCTGGGAAGGTGCACGAATTCAGATACATACCTGTCTTCATAGTTAGTGCTAACTAACCCTTTGGGTTAATACAGGCATGTTGCTATTTGTGCCATTCAAACTGTGCCCAGCTTGGAATTAAAAATTTCATTCTTGAGCTGAAGCCCAGCTTGTACTTATAAATTTCATTCTTGAGCTGAAGCACTTAAAACACTTGAGTGTCATCATTTCTACGTTCATCTGTAGTTTAATCTCTAAAACATTATGTTTTGAAGGGTAGCCATTTGGACATAAATGAATGCAATTGATGTAAATCATCAAAACTTCTAGCATACCAATTTTTCAATTTGTTTGGTTTGGTTTGGTTTTTTTAGTTAATCATAATGTATGTGAAAAGACTGCAGTTTTTTCCCCCAAAATCTGTACTTTTCAAAACATGCAGTCTAGCACTTGCTTTAGAAAAGACAAAAAAAAAAAATGTACTTAAGCTACTTCAAGATGTACTTCTCTTTGCTTTCTTAATTTTCTATTGTTCCATTGTGCTTCATGGTACAACACTGGTTCTTAACTTGCAGGCTAAACTGGTGTCTGTTGTAGATTCTTATCCCACTTTAATTACATAAGTGTACCCATCTGTTCTGACATTTCATACATCAGAGATCTACTTGATTTTCTTTCTTCATTTCCCTCTGGAGTGTTTTGCGTCATTTACTTTTCGTAACTATTTAACTAAAAGTACTATATACAAAATATACTGATTGCCTTATTAAATACAGCACATTAAGTTTCCAGTCATTGCAGCATCTAGACGCTTTATTGCTGTAGGAAAATAATAAGTGCAAATAAGATCTTTCATTTATCTGCTATGATTGGATTACATATTGTTAGTGACTTGTTTTATCTCCTCATAATGCGTGCCATTGCTCATTTTGTTTCTACAGGAACTTTTGGAAACTGTATTAAACATGTTAGAAACTTAATAATACATCGATGATGTATGGGTAATTTTCCACACAGTTTCAGATAGCAGTCTCAAATTGATTATGCAATATGGGAATAAAGTGGTGAAAGCAATGCTACGAATGGGACAGTTTGTAGTGTAATGCATTATGAGCACTCCTTAAAATTTCAAATGGCAGATTTCAGTCCAAATAACAGAACAGTTTTTATCCCTGGATTAATATTTCCATGCACATGCTGAGACCCAATTAAAATCTCAGTAGCCTACTTATGAACCACAAACAGCTTGTTATTGAGTACCAACACTTTGTTGGTTTTGTTCCATACAGACTTTTGTTGAACTCAATAATTATTCTTTCTCCATTTCTATGGACTAAATGACCATCAAATAAACCACTCCATCAGAAAGATGTGTGGAAAGAAAGTAAAAAATGTATTAGATTTTTTTAATATCTCTATAAAAATATGCATAATTTTATTATTTTTTCAACAACCTACAATCTCTGCCACTAGAATATGCCCTGAAGTGCCACATCTAGAAGTTTCTTAAACACCTCTAGGGATGGTGACTCAACCACCTCCCTGGGAAGGCTCTTCCAGGGCCTGACCACTCTTTCAGTAAAGTCATTCCTCCTAATATTTAACCTAGACCTCCCCTGCCACAACTTCAGACCATTTCCTCTGGTCCTGTCATTATTCACCTGGGAGAAGAGGCCAACACCCACCTCTCTCCAACCTCCTTTCAGGTAGTTGTAGAGGGCAATGAGGTCTCCCCTCAGCCTCCTCTTCTCCAAGCTAAACATGCCCAGCTCCCTCAGCCTCTCCTCATATGACCTGGTCTCCAGACCCCTCACCAGCCTGGTAGCTCTCCTCTGGACACGCTCCAGCCCTTCAATGTCCCTCTTGTACAGAGGGGCCCAGACCTGAACACAGTACTTGAGGTGAGGCCTCACCAGTGCCGAGTAC
>VXBH01002826.1:54157-120367 GCA_013400035.1 Rynchops niger
TTTTTTTTTTTTACTATATAGGCTAAGCACTGTTTTTAAATGAAAAGAGATTATCACATTATATCATGAACTATAATTTAGGCAAAAACTTTGAATATCATTCTAACTGTCAAATTTTAACAGATTGTCATGTCAACAAGATTAAGTAACGAAACGAGATCAAAAGAAAACATGTCTTTTCATATTCATTATTAAGCACCTTCTTAATTTCAAATATTGCAGTCACATAATCCTTTTCAGTTTTTAGTATAAAGGTTAAGATATTGGTACCCTAGTGTATGTAAACTCAAACCTGAATAAAGGAACACATCTTTGTCTGTTGATTGTAAGATTTATTTTTTTTTTAAGTTGAGACATGAAGCTGAATGACTCTGGGTTCGAGACTCTGGGTTCTCTGTGTTAGCATATTGGGAAATAAATATGCTGATGTAACTCACCACAAAGATTACAAAGAAGTTTCCATCATAGTGTAGTAATAATGGAGGAGAAAAATCAGTGAAATTATTTAATACCTTTTTATTACAGTAAGACTCCTGTAGATGGTGTTTCTTTAAGAATTGAATGCTGTTTGTCAGTCTTTTCTAAATGCTTCTAAACGCTGGATATTAAATGTAGTAATGCGCCTTTATTCCAGTAGAATGATGATGGGTGACATCTTTTTAGGTTTTTTCATCTGCACATGATTTTAGAGTAAAGAATGTATTGTTAATATTTTCTTTTGATGTTATAGGTAAGCACACTAGACTGGGTACGAGCTGAAAAAATCTATAACCTCTGTGAGGTTCTATTTAAAATTCACAAGGTAGGTTTCCTAATGATTACAATGATATTATGCAGTAAAGAAAGCTTGCTATTTCCTCTTAATGATAAGCTCAAATTAATCTTAACTAGGATTAGCTAACATACAAATGGTTCCTCTGTTAAAAAAGCTATTTATAATTGCTAGTGCATTAGCTATGCAAGTCTAAGGGAATATGGCAAATGGATTAAGCTCCAAGTGAACAAGTTAGTAAAATGCTTCCACATTAAAGAAAATGTTTGATACTAGAGCTGGCTGTGTGACGTACGGGTGGGATGCAGCTAAGCATAATGAAGCTGCATATTGCTTTTTTTCTTAGTGGTTCAGAGTTTTAAGTGAATGGGATGAAGAATGCTTTTGCTGTAATTCTTGATCTATATGAAGATACTTTTATTTAATTTCAGTTATGAGAAGTATAAAATTATGTCCTTTTTAGATCATCTAAATTTGCAAATATTGTAGTAGGCATTTGTGTACCATAGAAGTTTTCATTTTTTTTCCACCACCTAGAGACAGTGTCATGTTTTCTGTTTAGCTCCTCCCAAGCAAGAATTTGGGCAAAACCTTAGCAGACTGTTTAAATAATTGATTTACAGAAGACATTTTCTAATAAGTTGCATCAAATAGATGAATTTGGTTCTCTACCAGCTAATCAAAAACTGCTTTGCAGGTGAGATAAGGCTAGATGACAGCCTACTTGCCCAAGAGCATAAAAACAAACATACTATCAAGAAAACAAAACAAAAAGATAAGTCTTTTCAGATAAAATGCCAATTCACTGAAAAAATTAAAAATCAGCTTTAGTTCTCCCCAGTTGCTGTCCTTCTCTCTGCTGTTCCTCCTTTGACCATGTACTAATGTTGCAGAGAAGGAAGGCGTTTGCTCTGTTACCTATACAGATCCTGATTTAACATTGCACGAAAGGAGAACTGCTTAAGTTTTCTGGGTTTGGGTTGGGTTGGGTTTTTTTTCTGATGCAATGCAGTTATTCAGGACAATTTACAGAAGGAAAAGCGAAAAAGAAAAAGAAAAAAATAATTATAGACCTGACAATAACACTCCATTCTCCTTTACTGTGCTGTTTAGCATAGAGGGCATTTCTGCTTAGTGCTAAATGACCAAATTCTTCAAAGAATGGGGTGGCAGGGAGTTTCCATGTCTTGACTGCTCAAACTACTTGTCCCAAACTGATTTTCAACAGCATGTTTCCTACACCAATTTTGTTATACTGTGATTTTAAAAATAAATAAATAAATTGAAAATATGATGAAGTTACAACCAACAAAGGAAGGAGCACACGGAATTTGGTAGAAATCTGAAAAAATATCTTTCAAATATGAACTGACACCTGCATTTTACAGAGGTGTCAGTCCCATTAACTGGCTTCTAAAGGAGCTTCTGCTGATGTCAGCTGCCAGTTTTGCAGCCCCTCACTGCTGTTTTTTCTCCGTTGTAAGCCTGCTGTCACTGGGCAGGGGAGGAACATTCCCTTCTCTGGCAAAAGTGGGGAGAGGGAAGGGTCTTGGCTAGTGCCATCCCAGGAAAATAGCAATCCTGGAGTCCGGGACTTGAGCTCAGCCCCAGAGTGCAGGATGCAGGAGCACAGACATATGCTTGTTGGCATGGCATTATTTTAATATGACTGTGTCTCCAGCTGGGTACACATGGGCAACTTCAGGTCCTGCCCTTCATTGTGACAGCAGCAAAGTGCAGTGATTCTCTCCCATATTATTTAGTCAGTCTCCTTAATCTTTTTGAAAATATACTTTTTCCTGATAAACAAGTCAGGCACCGATGAAATGTATCCTCATTATAGCTTTTGAAATGATTTTGTTGTGGTTTGGGTTTTAATTTTGTTTTTTTCTCCTTTAAATGTTACTACTGATTTGAAACTCAGTCCTTCTTTGAATATTCTGGTAATTTCAAGGGTAATCGATCCTTAAAGCAAATTCTGTCATACTTTTTCATTAAGAAAAAAGAAGTGCGAAACCCAAGATTTGACTCTTTAATGTTCTTGACATTTTAATAAATGAATGCCTAACTGCCAGTCTTCATGAATATATTATCTAAATTGCAAAAGCTGAAATTCAACACTTTAACCTCTTTTCTGTTGATTCTTTGGTATAAACGACAATAAGGCAAACTAAGCAAATCCAAAAAAGATGGGGAAAAATCTTAAGAGATTATGGTTTCTACATTGCAGACTGAAAAATTTTATCTTGTAAAAACTGCCTTTTGAGGAGGATTCTAATTAGTTAGCACTAGTGCAAAGCTGTGGTGGAGAGTGGAGTCTTCTCATGAAAGATGGATTTTAAGGCGAGGTGTGTTTGCTACCTGATGGCAAGCTTCTCATCTATGTTTATTATGATACCAGTTAATAATGAAAAATAAGAATCCAATATAGAAACTAAACAAAATTTTTACTCTATTTTAGATTTGTGTGTGTATGTATACATACAATACACACTTGCATACACAAACATGCATATGCAAATATATGAATTGAAATTCGTATATGTATCATGCACTTCCATATTCATGGACATTTAGTGGTAACAACCAGATGATTTAAAATGTGATCTCTTTTGTCTCATGTGTTTCTTCTTATACCTTGCCTCATGCTCCGTATTTACTGAACCTGTACTGAAAATTTGTGTTTTTCAGGGGCAAGAATATTAGATGCGTTTTTAAAAGCCACCCATTTTGAAAACATTTTATTTTCTTTTATTGCCTGGTATTGTCACACATTGCATTTTCACATGCAAAATAAACATTATTTATATAGTAGTCTATGAGCCAGGCTGAGCAGCGTTGACTCTTGAAACAGATGTAGATGTAATGCCTGTCACTCCATAGCTGCTGAACAGCAGATGATTGGCAGGTATTTTGTTCAGCTTTCTTTACACTAATCCAAAGGAGCACCATAAAATAACTTGGAACTTACTCAAGATTGTTCTCTCCTTGGGTAGCTGCAGGGCCATTTTTGACAACAAAGTGCCGTGTACCCTGGTGGGATTATGTGCTGCTGCTGAGGTGCCCCACAAAACATCTATAACTTAAGAGACTAGACTTGGGTAAATTGCATAAGGTTAGATTTGCTAGCTTTGTGTTATTCAAGCAAAATTTTCAGTTCCCATCTGAGTATTTTGATCCTGTTTGGGAGTTGGGGAGCAATACACAGAGGATGGTGTGCTAGCAGAGCATTCGTTTCCTCTGTTTTTCATTACTAAAAAGTGGATCTTCACTGCTGTCCTGTGAGGGTGGTTGTGTGTGCATGTAGAACAGGAGGAACACAAGACCTTGAACATTTAAGTATCGATTTTACATGAACCGTAATATTTTACATTACATTTGGATGCTCAAATTCCAGTTTTTTGTTTGTTTTCATGTGCATGGAGTTTCAACTATAGCTTCAATAGGCTATGATGGACTATTAGAGGTCCTGGAAAAATAAATTCTAAATCTTTATAAGGCTTATTCTGACTACAGGATTCTAGGACTTGGGTACCACTGCAAAGCTGCATTCTGATCTTTTCAAAGCCACCTAAATCTAGTCAAATATGACTGGTTTTACCTCAGATGTGCTTGACTAGAGTTAACTCTCCTAAACCTAAATTGGAGTGCTAAAGAAAGAAATTTCTATTTGCAGGTGACTTTAGAAAATAATAAATAACATTCTCTTTGCAAATTACTTTTTTTGTTCTTTAAGCCTTTTCTGCACCATGCCATCATAGAGGAATGGAGATAGGAAGGGACCGTATCTGATAAACTGAAATTTTTAGAAAAATTGTAATTTGTAAATTCAGTCAGTGAAAAAACTTAGATATCTAAGTGGTAGCTTTTTTATTTCGTTTTCTTTCTCTCTATGCTAATCAATGAAGTCTTGAAAGATTAGGGAAGTTTCTTGGAAGAATTTTTTTCCATTTTCAAAACATTCTGTTGCAGGGATATTTTTTTATTATGAAAGACTAATGTGAAGTTTGTCTTCATCTTGAAGCTGATGTCAGGATCTCACTTCACTCCCCTTGTAGTTGCAGAGCAGCATTGGCAACTATTAGAGGACATTTGAAAGCTCACATTAGCATCTCCAGAATTAGCCCTCGGGTGCTTGATAAATTACTGCATTCCTTGGTGTTTGGCGTAATGGAACCCAATTAGAACTGAGTAGTCACATTCACCTGTAAAGCTGGTACACAGTTCTTGAATTGTATTCAAACAATTTAGGAATTTCCTTCCTTTTCACTGTAAACAATATATAGCTACAAACACCTTTTAAATAACGTATATATTGTTTAGGTAATTTTGACAGTGTTTTAGAACTGCAGAAGTAGCTCAGACTACATGATATAGGATAAAGTGAATAAGATGCAAAGAGAGAAGTTGTCTTTGAAATTATTACTTAATTCTCAGAACATTTCTTCAAGGTAATTATTAGCATAATGACATAATGTATCCAAGTACCCATCACTTACAGAAGACAATGATGCTTTAACTGTTTGTTTTTGCTAGATGAAGAATCACATACTGAAACATGTCTTTCAGCTCTGGCTTGCTGATGATTGCTGGCTACAAGCAAACTTGTATTTAGGTATTCATCAGGACTTCGATCTTGAAGACCAGAGGCCATATTGTTTCAGTGTTATGGTTGGACATGGCAAGAGTCATTATTTCAATGTAGAGCTGGGCAGCGAGTTGGCAGTGTGGGAGAAATCGTTTCAAAGAGCAATTTTCTTGGAAGTTCAAAGAACAGGGGTAAGTAACTAATAATTTAAATCCTGGAGCTGATTCATCAGTACAATAAGTATTATCAAGTCAATTATTTTCTCAGATCAGAGGATGCACTTCCAGTTAAGTGGTTTTGAATTTAAGATCAAGATTCATGGTATAGTTGTCTAAATATGGGTGTCTATTTTCCTTGTGGTAACTAAGCTCCTATTAGAATCAGTGAGTGTAGTACAAAGAATGATTGTGCTTGCCCTGAAGCAGATACTTTCTTCTAAAGGAGATATTTCGTGGTATGAATACAGAAAAAATAAATTGATTTTGATTTAAGTTGCAACTTAAAGCAGCTCTATACTGTTATATAAACAAGTTCTTTGCTGAATATCTAGATCCGTACTACTAAGTGAACTGTACCAATGGTATGGGAATGTATGGATTAAAAGTATGGGCCTTCAATTAAAAACATATTTACACAGTTTAGCACAAATGTAGGCTTGATCTGGTACGTTCAGGCTTGCAGGCATCTCCTAAAGATGTTTACAATAGCGAGAGCACTGGATCACAGCATCGCGTTAGCACAGCTTGCAAGGAGCAGGAGTCTTAGGACAGGTGTTGAATCAGCTCTTCTAAATCTCCAAATCTCTGGGATTCTGATGAGGTTTGCAGGTGCTTGTTTAGAACTCTTCCAATTGTCTCTTCATGCTGATGAGGTAACAAGATTTTGTAATGGTGGTGCTGTTGCTCCTGCACCTCTGAGAAGGAATGCAATTCAAAGAAAAAAATGTATTCTTCCTGAAAAATTGCTGGGCATCAAGGAGGGATTAATAATTCATAATGATTATGCATAAAGTATTTTCTCACGTGAAACCTTCAAGAAATTATGATACGACTGTTTGACCAACCATTCAATGATCCTATTTATTATCCGTGTCAAAAGCAGATAATATATAGTTTAAATTAAGTATAACAAGGATGGAGATTAGCTGGTTCTGTAGCTGATTTGATTTCTGAAGTATTTATTGTTAAATCTCAAAACTTATTGTTCTTTTACAACCTAACAATCTTAAGGGACGATTCTTTGCTTGTGCAGTGGTCTTTTGTCATTTGAATCCAGCAATCCGCTATACCATTATCACACAAAAGACATTAGTATTTCTCCCTGCTGTGTTTTAACCTATCTGGAACCTCCAGGAGAGGCATTCAACTGAAATCCTGATTACAGTGCTTAAGTCTCCATATGTTGCATACATTCAGGTTTGTTATAAACCACTATGTCAGTAGGATGCAAAGCTCTGCTGTCACTCTCCAGCGGTAAAAGATCTTTTGGCTCCATTATTTTCTTTCTTCCTTCAAAACATAAATGCTGCTTTGAACGTCCTCCTTTTCAGAAAGATATCAAGAGCAGCATGAATGAGGTGCAACTTAACCTTATATAGATTATTTCAAGCCATAGAAAAAGAACTGGCATTTCTGTATCCACAAAACTGAAGTTTGTCCATAAAAATTCTTCCTTTTGGAGAAGGACCATAATTGCAGGTGGAAACTCATTTTTATTCATAAATGATCGGGCAAGATTCATGGCAGGTGTCAGATCACACTGTCATTTCAGCCATTCTCATTTAAATGCAGTTTGGTTCTGTTTACTGAGGGTCATTGGGATCTTCTCTTTGACAAAGTTGTTGTTAACCTTATCCTGTGCACATTCTTTATGTTTGATGTTTCTATAAGAATTATATTTCTGAGAAGATTCTGTCCTCACACAGTTTATGAAATGTTGAGGCGCAATAATATGTTCAAAGGTGCTTTTGAATTTTATACTGCCCATGTTGTGTTTTTTTTTTTTTTACATTTCTTCTGAAAATGGCAACAGTGTTAAATGACAGAAAGAATGCAAGGAAGAATGTAGGAAGAAATACCCCTCACAATATCGTTTCCCTTTCAGCTATCTTAAAGCCATATTTCGATCTGCAAATGCTTACAAAAAGGAGTTGACTGAGAAACTGTGAAATTCAGTGATCCTGATATAATGAATCTATTCACAAGCAATTATAGCAAGCAAACTTACGTTAAATCCATGTGCTAGAAATATCTGTATTTTCTTTCTATAAAACACATAGGCAGTGAAGTCCTCTCAATCATAACTAGAAATTGAATCATCTCCCACGAGTCCCAACAAGCCTCTCTGTCTCACCTGGAACATCCTAAACAGTGCAAACAGATGCTCAGATGAAGTAATTATCTTTTTTTTCTTTTTTTTTCTTTTTTTCTTTTTTTTTTTTAATTCTTTACAATTTAGACAGTCTTCAAAAGAAAAGGCTAGCACATTTTTTCAGGTTTCTTACTAATTCTTTGACTCTTCAGGGTAGTCTTGTCAGTACCATGGGATTTTATTCCATGTTTTTTCAATGTTGTCTTTTATGTTACTTTCTGAGTATTCTTCCCGCTCCTCAAAAAGTTCTTTCCAAAGGAAATTGTCTTGTCTCATCTGAGTCTTGGATGTGCTTTTTAAATTAATGCAGAAACATCATGATAGATGATTTGGATCTGGGGTCTTCAGTCTTCTTCCACAGAAGGACAGAGGATATTGCAATAGTATTTGGTAGCGGACAGAGGAAAGGGTGACAGTAATACATTTTACTGTCAGCTGAAGAAAAGTTAGGCTAACAGCTTGGGCATCTTAAAACTTTGTACTTGTTACATGGATGGCAGAAGACCGTTACAGAAGTGGAATCTGCTTCACAAGATGGAAGAGCTTGTGAAAAAAACCATGCAGGGGGAAAATCATCTGCTGCAGTGTCACTGAAATACCTGCAGTCGTGTATAGTGAGGATTCATGGTTACATACTCTCCTTATTTATCTGGCTGCTTTTAAACATGAAAGAAGGTTTTCCCTTCATGCTTCCAGCTGTGATGCAGATGCTGCAAGCTCTTTCAAATCCTCATACAGCTGAATAGGCTAGTTTGATGAAAACATTTACTTTGCTTAGACAAAAAAAAATTGTTTAATAGGAGTTACTGCAAGAATTAAAATAGGTCAAAAGTTGGACTCCACTCAATCATGACAGAATAATCAATAAGTTTTACTGCATGATTATTTTCTGGGCTTAAAGGCAAGTACTGCTAGTGAACTTCCCATTTTGTTCTGTCACTCAATGACTGATCTTGACAGACAAATAAACCCTGGAAATATAATATATAGTTGTTGAGGACAGGGATACGAATGTATTGTGCTAAGAGAAATGTCAGCGGTAACATTCATGTTCCTGGAACTATACAAATTCCTCCTGCGAGGAATATACATCAAAAATAGCAACAAAAAAAATATTCACAAATGTAATAATGTTTCACTTAAATCCACGTTATGTGATCATTATTGGAAATCCCATACCAGTTTATAATTAATATAAATGTATGATGCAATTATCCCATGTTTTCCTTCTGTATATTTCAGTTAACATGTATCTGCTTCTGTGGACGTTTTATATTCTTGTACGCAGTTTTAACACTTAGTTATTTTCCTAAGAGTTAACAACAAACCGTTCTCTATAGTGAGATTCTTGATGCTGAACATGTAAGCCAGAAAGGCTCATTGTGACTCAGAATTGCTTGCTGATTATGTCTCTTCCTGAATAAATGCAAATGTAATTATTGGGAACAATCGTGCATGCAAACCTGGAACTTTGTTTCTGTAGGATTCCCATTTCAGTTTTCTTTCCGCAAATATTTGCTACTAAACCACCATGATTAAAATTCCCTAAAAAAGAAACAGTAGTTAAAACAAATGCAATTAATCAAATAATTTTCTGCTTTGTAAGCAACAGTGAATTCCTTTTCAATATTGTTTGATGCAGCCAATCTCTGTTTTCATCTGTGAGCATGAGCAGCATTCCACACTTATGAAGGAAATCAGACATAAGAGTAACATATCTTATAGTATCCTTACTTTGCCATCTTCCTGTTGCAGACTTTATTATTTCCCTCTAGACACTGTGTGTTCTTCGGGATGATCTATATGCAATGCCAGAGGAGTCTACAACCACGTTGTTGATAATTAAAACAAAACAAAGCAAAACAATCACATAATTACTTTGAAGAAGTGGTTTACACAATATTCTTTCCTTGGCTTTGTATCTTTTTCCCTTTTTGCTTGATAGACTATCTCTGATTAAGTGTCTAGTCCTGGTTACTTTTTGATACCCTCTCTGCTATTCATCTTTTTTAATTTCATTGTAATATCTTGTCATAGATTTTACCAGTTCATCAGTTTTAATTAATTTCTAACCCATTCATAATATTCTCATCTGAGAAAGATGAAGTTCCTTTCCATGAAACATACATTGTTTATTGTACAAATCCTTTCAGAACCCATACGGTTGACAGGTTTTGGTTTTCACCTCTTGTTTTTCTAGTAAAGATTTATGGTTTTAAAGTTTTCTTTTGGAAACTTACTCATGTAATGCTTCCCTCTCATCCCTCCTTTGCAGCTCAGATCTGTGCAATCTCCTCATTCCTACAACCACTTGCTGTTTGTTGCTGTATGCATATGTACTACTTCCTAACCTGTCATAAGCAATAATTGGTTTGTAGCATGAAACGTAATACTTATATTTCAAATCACCTACTTGTTTCTATGATGTGTAAAATCACTGATAATGATGAGAGATCAAAAAGAAAGAACTGTGCAAAACTGCACTGACATTTTAAAAACCTACATTTTCACCAAAATAAATGGACAAATAGCTCACATATTTTGAGCAGCTCCAGAAAGAGCCAAAATTAATTTATGTATTTGGGCTTTTAATCTGAGTCCACTGGACATAACAATAAACTCCTCAGGATTTCAAAATCAGGAGCCTCCTGGAGAAATCCCTTTCCATGAAAGTTCAAATAGCTTCTAAACAATTTTTTGCTACTGAACATCAATCCATATTTTAGCAACATTCCTTTATATATGCTTAAAGTTGAGTGTTCAACAAGCCACTGAGAATGTGAACAGTGATGTGTGCTGGTCAGTGGTGCATATTCCTTGCATTCCCGCTGTATGGTGGCAAAGCTGCAAGGAAGTGTGAAATTAGCCCCATTTGAAACTCCTTTTTAGTGTGAAATGTACAAGTCCAATTGAAGATTTTGGATTTAGAGAAAACTGAAGAAACAGGTTTATGATGTTTGGATTCAGGCAGCCAAAAAGAAGTTTAGTTCTTGGGTATTCCTCCTGGAATGTAACACAAAGGTATTTTCTAGTCATTTTCCAGTGGCATTTTGAATTGTTCCTGTTACAACTCAAGTTATATGCAATCAGAATAGATCTTAGAGACTGTTTCCCCACTGGGACTTGGGCAGAGATTAAGTATCTTTCCACTCATCTTTCTATCACAGCTAACCTACCTCTTCCGACTACCTGATTTCTGAGATGGCCAGAAGATTTGGGTGTCTCAGTAACTCTCTGGTCGGAACAAACACACTCATTGTTTTCTAGGCATCTTTGGGAATGAACTGGTGCATGAGAAATGGTAGTCTAAATCACCCTCTGAGAGTGAGCAAAAGAATTCTGCATAAATAAACAAAATCTGGCGGAAATTAGGCAATCTGAATAAGAAGTAATTGTAATTTCTAGCTTATGAATCTATTAATTCTTCATGGTAAACTGAGAGGATGAGTGAAACAGGATTGGTAATCCTTGTGAGTTACAAATAATATATTTAAAATGCAAAAATATTAAATACACTTGGCAATGCTCTCTTAATTTCATGTTCTGTGACGATGACAAAGCATATATGAAACAGAATTGTATACAGGAATCCCTTTAAGAATGGAAGCACCACATTATGGTGATTTCAGAAATAATTTCTGAAACAAACAAATAAGCAAAGCGAGTATCCTCCTTAAATTCAGGTGAAATATTAAATAGCAGTTAGATTAGGTTAGATTTACAGGGTCATTAAAGATACTTATCAGTTTGTTACCAGGAGCACTCAGTTTAATTACACAATTAAGTTTTAGATTGTTTTCATTATGTACAGAAAGCTTATTACAATTCCAATTTAACTGGTCATCTTTCGAAATACTATTAGATTCTAATTTGTTTTCACATTGATGCAAAAACCGCACCATTCTCCAACACAAAGAAAGGTGCTGAGAACCATGCAGATTAATTGTAAATACATTTGTAAAAATTATTAATAATTCAACAATTCAGATACCAGATGAGAATCAAGGAATGCACCTATATACTTTTTTAAAAAAGCAAGAGACTGTACCAATTTACAAGGCTATTGAACATCTTGTTTACATATTCTGTATTTTAAACACGACTAATATAAAGTATTGATTTCCCCAAAGCTACACCAATATTTCTAAAAATACTATATTCTTAATATTATAAATTATTCATATTAAAAGGGTAAAACCAAAGACTTGCATGTATGTCTCTTAATATATTTATATTTATTTATAAATCCAAAGATTGAAATAGCAACTATGTGGTGTGAGTCTAGTTTTGTTATTATTTTCCAGAGGATCTCATAGACTTGAATAAGGATGAAACTATAAAAGCTGTCAAGAAGATACTCTCATGAAATTTCAAATCTATGGAATGATATTGCCTTAGAATTTTGATATTTTCTTTTATGTTTTCAAAAGTTGGTGTTCCCTATTGTTCTCCGCTTGTGATTTCTTTGTAAGAGTCTGGCAGAAAAACAAAATCACAGACCACGAATAATTGATTCAGAACTGAATTTTGTAGTCAGGAATGTCTCTTGTTCATATTTCTATTTAAAATCCTTTTTCAACTGCAAAATTCCAGAAGGTATAGATCACCAGAAAAGAAAAAAAAACCCTTATTATGTAATAACAAAGCATATCAAAAGCAAGTCAGTGCCTTTGCTGAAGTAAACCAGTAGAGTTCCATCCACTAAGATGATTGATGCCAGCCTGATTACTATGATTGGTACTGAGAATCTGTCTCAGGTATGTGAAAATATGCTTGGGACAATCTACAGGTAGGAAGCTGTTAAACATTTAAGTCACCGTCATATCTTGCTTTTCTTTATGGAAAAATGAGTTGCTACAAAACCACAAAGCTGTTGCTGTGGCACAGAGATGAGGAAGCACAATCTGTTCCTGACACAAGCCAAGGCTAAAAAATGCACTTTGAAATTTCACTGCTAGAGAATGACCACCACTAAGCTGCTGGCCTTTGATTTTGTTCTTCTACCTCCATTCCTCTCACTAGTTTTTCCTACAACCAGTTTAAGCCATAGCCTGCCTGTTCAGCAGAGGAGGCAGCAAGTCTTCCTTCTTCTGTCAGATTTACATTAGCTTTAGGTTCATATTACAGAGAGAATGCTGTGGCCATAAGCAGGCATCCGTAACTGCATTATCAGCTCATCTTGCAAGTAACTACTGAACCTACAGAAGTTTAGGAGATATTAGGTGACCTATCAGTCTTCCCATAGGAACAAAATTCCCTGCAGCAGAACATTTGCTTCAAGCCGCATGTGCATGTAGCCTGTCTTTCTGGGACGGTGGTTTGATGCTTAATCCCAGTTATGCTGAAGTTTTCTGAAAAGGCAGTCTGTCCAATGAGAGGTCTATTAAGAAAACCGTTTTTGCAGTTAGCTGCTATAGTGTCACAAGCATTACAAATTACAAGTAGATTAGATCAGATAGATATTTATTTCAGCCAGAACAGCTGTTGTGTGACAGGAATTTTACTTATAACTGTGTCTCAGATTGTAATAGATGACTGAAAGGCAAAAGTTTCAAGCATGGCAGTATCCTGAGAAAGCCAGCATTAAAATCATGAATATATTAAGCAGGGGTGTTATTTTCTAAAGCACTAAACACTGAACTAGCACCACTTCTACTGAAATTAGGAGAAGCTTTCTTTGAAGTTGGTGAAAGTATAATGAGCCATTATTTGAGTTAGTCCTTTGAAAAATCTTACTTTTAGTGCCAGTGTGTCTCTTGCATACATATATGCTAAACCACAGATGTGTTTAAAAAACCCAACTATAACATCTTCTTGAAATCATGAGATTACAGCACCATGGTTTACAAAAGAATGTAATTTTTATACTAATACCCGGTCAAAAATGTAAAAAAGAGTCATTTTAGGGCACTAGATGCAATTCCTTTGATTGCAGCAACTGCAGATCTTGAAGGAACGTACAAGATTTTTAGTCTTTTTTTAGATTTTTTTAGAAACAAAACACTGTTTTGTTTCAATAAGGTGGTTTTAATTGTATCTATCCATAGTTATCACAGTTCTATAACCTTTTAATTGTGACATTATTAATTTCTTAAAGGTATGGCCAAATGAGTGGATCTGCCACATTTTTTAAGTGCAGATGGTATTCATTCGTTCACTCTCTCAGAAATTATCTCACTGAACCTTTTGCATGGTTTTCTGGAACAGGAATACACCTAAGCTTTGGAAAACTCTTGATGAAATTTCTGAAAACTCTTTTGATGAATATCAGATTTCATTGTCATTTCATTTTCTCTTATGTAATGTGGATTCAGAGTGAGAATGCTTTCAATATACTTTAAAAATGTCTTCTTAAAGTTTTGCTTTTTAAAAAAATAGTGCTATATAATATAAAATATTTTATCCTAAAATAATGATCAGAATCGCAAAATATGGGGAAGCCAAAGTACGTGCATTTTTGATTCATCTATTTTGGCATTTCAAAGAGTTTAAAAAGCACGTCAGTTTAGCACAAGTATTTTTATGTGGAAAGACTGTTGAAGATTGTGCAGGCTGTCTTCAGAATTAAGGGGTTTAATTTTGTATGCCTCCTAGTACACTCTCTGTATGTGGGCTGAGATACATTTCTCAGTACAACCATAACAACTCCGGTTGCTCTTATCATCATCTGCACATCCTACTTGGAATTTTTTTTTATGCTAACAGTGGAATTTTCAAAAAAGCTTATTCTTGACCTAGCTGGTCCCGTATTAAGGCTTTTACCAAACTCTGTGTTTTGGTAACTACATTGGATGCATTAAGAAACCTTACTCCTGTCACGCCTGTATGATTTAACAGCTTGTAAAAAGCTGCTGTATAAAATGTAAGAATGTGTGTTCCAAACTGTCTGTTCTTGGTATAATTCTTTTACTTACGCTCACTGTATTTTAAATGCTCTAGTACATTATTTTATTTCTAATGCATAATAAAAGAGCAGATCATTTAGGTCCATCTGTTTCAGGCATTTAAGTACTTTTGACAAGTCCTACAAACTTCCTCCCATTTTTTACAGATGCTCAGACTGACAGAAAGACTAAAAAATATTAAATGTAATATGAGGTGGGTTTTGGTCTCAGAAATAAGAAGAAACAAGTATCAGTGACAGTTGCATGATAGTAAAATGTTATCAGTTCAAATTGGCAACCCTGGAGTCTTCTGTTAATATTATTGATATATGGGCCAGCAATTGATTTCTAGGGAAAACTCTTACAATTAAATTCAGTTATTATGTTAATCTGCAGTTTAATAGAGAATGACAAACAAATCTTTTCATATATGTTTAGCCCATTAGAATTCCAGTCCCCTCCTATATACAATTCACTTTCTTAAGTCTTTATGAGATCATGGACTTTGTTGAAAAGTCATTTCCTTTAATAGGGAAAAGTGCTCAGTTTGGGGTGTTTCTAGTTGTTCAGTTTGAGATTTTTAGTCACTTAATTTTGATCTGCATATGGCTAAGCTTTTATTTTATTTTTTTTTTACATTAAATAACAACAGACAAATCTTGAATAGCTCAAAAGCACTTTGCCGTTAACTTTAATAGATTATTTGGGGTTATCACTAAATTAAACATTCTAAATGTGTGCACTGTTGTTATTGGTTTGTACCTATATTCATTGGCAGTTAACTATAAAAAAGGAAAAAGACCAGAATCTGATGATGATGTCTGTTTTATAATGTATGAAATAGATTCTGTTTTTACTGAACAAATAAAACTTTGTTCTCATCATGTTATTTTACATGTAAAATAGATTACTTGTCTCTGGAAAACAATATTCCAAAAATATATTCATTAGATTAATAAAATAATGCTAATTTAATTTTAATGGAAATACTCCCTTATTCTAAGCAAAGTCAAGGTTTTATTAAGATTTTAGCATTTAGTATATTGATGGCATAGTATTTCCACACAGAGGCATAGCACATATTTTAACTCAAAGTGAATAGGTGAATAATATGTATACAGTGTGCAATATGTATACTCTCTACATATGGATGTGGTTCTTGCCCAAAAGCTTTGCTGTCCGGTTATTTTTGTCATTTATTTTTAGAAAGTATGTGTTGAATTCTATATCATGAGTATAGTGAGAAATAGTGTCTCGATTCCCACTTACATGTAATAAACCTTTACAGCCCTTCTTAGAGCAATCATATGTATACATCTAAAAAGTAGTTGACGGAGTAGCAGGGAAAATGTGTAGTTTAAGCAGTAAAGGGTAATGATATTGTTTACTTGCCAGTTGCTTTTTGGAAAATAAACAAGCAAAATCATGTATGTGCCGAATTTGTATTCATTTAGACTAGATGACCAATTATTTATTTCTGTATTTTGTCTGATCAAAAACACTAGAATTCCTGCTCAACTGAACATAGCTGAGCCCAGAATGCATGAATATATTGCATATAAATGCTGTAGATAAGGAAAAAGTGAGGTTTGTCTTCATGCAAGACAATAATTAAGCACAACGTAGCCAGGCATTAGCTGAATTTTTGAAAGCATAAGCCTGGTGAGGCATTCGGAACAACAGCACTAGAGTTATAAAAGTAAACTCCATTAAAAGGAGGATACACTGTGTCATCTTTCTGTGTTGTCCTTACATGAGCAACATCACTGAATCTCATTTGTTCCTTAGAAACTTTATTTGCTAAGGAAATTAAGGAAATCTTTGGAAAAGGAATACTGATTGAAAAGGTTGGTAATTGACCACCCTGGTTCTTTAAAAATTATGTAAAATGGTATTTTTTTACTATGAATCATTGTTGATCTCAGAATGTAACATCTCAACTACAGTCATTATTGGTAATCATGATTTTAAAGAAAAACAAAAACAAGTGGAACGCTTATTTCTTAGACAATCCCACATCCCACATCAAAGTAACATTAAAAGATTGTATGCCTTGAAAAAAGTCCATAGGTACTACATTGGACAGCTATGACAGAACTTCAGCAAATTTAGCCTCCCAGCTAAAGCATTTCAATAAAGACAAGAGGAAATGGCCTCAAGTTGCACCAGGGGAGGTTTAGACTGGATACTAGTAAAAAATTTTACACTGAAAGGGTTATTAAGCATTGGAACAGGCTGCCCAGGGAAGTGGTTGAGGCACCATCCCTGGAGGTATTTAAAAGATGGGTAGACATAGTGCTTAGAAATATGGTTTAGTGATGTGTTTTGTCAGAGTTAGGCTGATGGTTGGAATGGTTGGACTAGATGATCTGAAAGGTCCCTTGCAACCTAGGCAATTCTATTATTATATGATAGTCCAGTAACCACAAAAATCTATTGCATATCTGGATTTATTCAGAAGCATTTGGACTGCACAATCCCTGGAGCAACCAAACTTCCTTATGGCTTCAGCCTGCCTGGGAGACCCACAAGTCTGTGCCAAAATCAGAAGGCCTGTGATCTCGTGGGCATGCTTGCTTCCTTCTGGCTTCATACTATGGCTCTGTGTGGCCAAGGACCCCTACACATAGAAGGCAACTCAAGAGTAGAAGTTATCTTTTTCTGCCTTGTAACTCCTTTCTAAGCAGCCAGTGTCTGGGCTGCTATGGTGCCGATTACCCACCAAGTCTTTGCGCTTCCAACCATGTCATAGGCCAGTGACTACACATTAAATGGCCACCCTTACTGTTTGTTGCCCAGGCTCTGTCTCTCACTATACAGATATTTGAGGTATATTTATGCCCTCCTCTCTGAGTGGAAATAAGGAAGTCCCTCTTGTAGTCTTTTTTCCCATGCATTCATTCTCCAGTTTTAGCATTTACTCTTGACTTGGGTACCTAACAGCCATGAACCAAGTTTAAAGCCCTTGTTAGATTAGTGGATCTGTTCTCTACAGATCTCTACACATTCCCTCCTTCTCACAGAAAGATTCATTGTAACTGATGATCATAAAAGCTGGTTTTGAAATTAATTGGCCTGTCATTGAGCATATTTGTAAAGTCTCTTCTCATTGTTAGACAGAATCTTACATCGGTCTTTGTTTTAGAGTACTGAAGCAACCTGTCCCTTATCCTCTCCCTGTTGTAAAAACTGATGGAAGATAGGCATGAAAGAAGCCTTTCTGGTTTTTTCCATTAAGAGGTAATTGACCCAAGCCTTCAATACTAATTACCTTCTGCGAATTACAAGATGTGTGCTTAGTCATGGAAGATACTAATTGGTGTGGATAGCAACAACAAAACAAAGAAAGTATTAAGTTCCCCAAGCCTCATAGTACTAGTTAGCTGCAGGATCATGCTGGGATGGAAGTGTACTGACCAGCTGAAAAGGCTGAAGTCTTGCCCTAGGGTAGATATAGGGACTTCATTTCATTCTGAAGGCCACAGTAGAAAAGTACTTACACACTCTAGCCAACACCTCCTGCTCCTAGATGCAGGCCCTCTTTTCCCATAATTTATCTTCCTGGACTCTCTCTTTTCTACCACTCTGCCCTACCCAGTCTTCTTACTCCCCTTCAGGAATCTCAGTCCCCTGCAGTTTGTGCACAGACGAGGTTTCAGGTTTGTATCACTGATTTGCTGAGAAGAGGCAGAAATTTCATTAGCAAGAAGGAGAACTGTGGCCTGCTCTCAACTTTCCCCTTCTGCTTTTGGAGCAAAGAGGCTTGCTCGCTCGTACATGAGCTACTCTAGTCAAGGGGACCCAGTGTGGAGGCATGAACAAGATAGGCAGAGAGCACGTGCTCAGGACTGCTCAAGACTGGTGTTAGAAGTATGTGAGATAATGCTAATTAGTGAATAATGATATTAATATTGTGTGATATTACCTGCATTTACAATGTAGTGATAGCATGGTTGCATCATGCTGGCCACCACAAGTTATCCCAAAAAAGCAGCTGGAACATCCATTGGTTCCACAGAAGAGTTCCAATGGAACCTGTGATCAGGAGAGCAGGAGCTCCAGGATACTGAGACAGTCTGCTAAACAAGCATAGATCAAAGCTGAATTATTTCTGGGTAACAGAAAACAGCTAAATTCTTTATACTTTGACACGTCAGGCTTAAACTTTGGTCTACATCCCCATAACATTCAGAATCTCCAAGGTTAGAACTGGAAAAACTTGTCTGGAACAGTGCAAGCCAAAGACGATCACTATACCACATTTGCTAACAATTTGAATTCTCATATGTATGTGAGCTGTGTAAATTAATGTGGCTTTTGGGCTGTAGCTGTACGATGGGAAAATATTTTAATGCATATCTTAAGGTTAATAACCTTGTAGATTCTCATCTACCTCTACTTACTATCCACAAGAGTTTTGTGATAAGCTAGTAGTAGAGCTAAGCCCAGAAAAAAATCTCATTTCCCATCAGTAAGGAAGATTTTTTTAAAATAACTTACTGCAAGTGTACAGGAAGCTTATTCTAAAGGCAAGAACGAAAAGGGACAGTGCTCTGTACTAGTGTTAATGAATGGAGATGGGAGTCCTTTTCACAGAGCTGTCTGAGAATTTGTTCAAAGTCATTAAGTAAATGCCATAGGCAGGCTTTTAAATTTATACAGCAAAACCCAAACAAATTCTGCTGTAAAGAAAAAGCTATTAGTGTTTTGTAAGTATAAACCTTATATTTGAACTGTTTATCACAGTGAAAATGCAGCATATTCTGTTTGGCTAGTATTTGTCTGCAAATTATTTCCAAACCAGTTCCATTATTTGCAAATATTGAATATTTGTAAAATACCCCAGGCTAATTATTTGTGAAAAGTTCATTTTAGTATTCACCATTTGTGGCTGAGCAATTAGATGCTCACCCATTGGGGGAATCTAATTTAATATGTTTTAAAAATTGCTTTGCTGAGTCAGAGCTCAGCTAGTATAACATTTTTAATTGGAAAATAATAGAGAATAAGTTATGACTGGTGCTTAATGCCACCTTATAATTACTGAATAAAATGTAGGGTTATTTAAATGCCCTTCTAATTGAATATCAATCACTGAAATCATTTTAAATGCCAAATAATATGATCTTTGAATGCCAATGAGCAAAATAATTTATTCAGAAATAATATACATCTTTGTCATTGTTGAGCTGATTATAATACTAATGTGTACTAATAAAGTAATTTAATTTCCAGCCTTTTCAAAGCCCTGTAGGAAATGTCATATCTGTAACTCTGAAATGCTTATTTTAGTAACTCCACAATTTTTTATTAATAGTGGAATGAGGAAACCTTTACAATTACTAAATACAGAAGTTTTATGTTATACTAAAACTCTTTAAAAAACAATTAAAAGGACAATTTTCTACTTAAGCAAGTTTATTAGTGCTTTCAATCTCCTCTGGGCCATTCTTGTGTTGAAACCATTTTTTGGAATTTAAAGAAACTAACCAGATAGTAAACATGGAAACAAATGTCTAAGCATGAGGCAACACTGCAGTTTATGAAATATCAATGAAAGCAAAGAAATGGTCCCTTGGCAGAAAAAAAAAATAGCGAAGATTTCAAAAAGCGCAAGGGTATAATTTCTTCAGTGGCTGGTAAGGTGAGGTGAGGAATGGCTGGAGACAGGATCTGGTGTTTACTCCTGCTGAAGGCAGTGGGCTTTTTGCCATGAACCATGAACGTCCTCAAGCTTTTTCATATTGCATCATCAGAAGCAATGTGCGTCTTCAGAATCCGTCAGATACCCAAGTTAGCTAGCCTTGAAACACATGTAAAGAAGAAAATGAATTGACTTTTTACTATAAAGCTTATTCAGAAGTTTAAGCAGAACTTCTGCGTTTTGTTAGTAAAACAGAATTTTTTTTTTCTAACCTGAAAGGTGATGAAAGAATTGGTATATATATATATCTACCAACATATAATTGGTGCATATATAGCACTGTCTAGCAAGTATCAGTGCTAATTCATGAGTGATAGTTATTACTTCTTATTATTCAATTACATTAACTAACATAGTGCTGCACTGGCGTGTCACCCAAGTTTACAAATGAAAAAATGTTGCAAAATGAAGACTCTCTACAAAGTTTAAATCAGATGGAGAGGTCAAGTAGACAGATAGCTTCCTCGTAATTAGATTGCAATCACTAAACATTTAGGCACTGTTACCAGCACATTTGCTGGAAATTATGTCAGAAGTCAGTAATTGGTCAGGTCTAACCAGTTTTCCAAAAGCTTTGAAACAGTCAGATTTGGCTTGCTTTGTTCTGTGTTTCATTTTGTAAGGGATGGTTTCCAAGAATATGATCTTTATTTTCTGGAAGAGTGACCCGAAATATAGAAGACGTCTCGTTAATAATGTCTATAGTTGACAGATCTCATGCTGACCTTCATTCAGAAGTTTTTGACAATTTTAAAATATAATAATACAAAGCAGTACCAGTGTTGCCAGCTGAATGTCTTCTCTCACACAAAAATATGTGTGATATATGATAAATGACAATAATGTTTGTTCTCTCAAAAATCATGCTTTTTTCTTTTTTCCCCAGTCTAAAACATATATGTGCAGTTGGCAAGGGGATGCCCTGTGTTTCACAGTTGACTTTGCTCTGGGATTTACCTGTTTTGACAGTAAAACAAAGGTAAGAGAAAAAGAAAAGAAAACACAGCTCTCTCTTGTTTTACTATTTTACTATTACTGACGTTATCATTAACTGTGATGTTTTATGTTGATCAGTAACAGTAATTTTTTACGTTGATGTCGAGTATTTCTTCCTCAAACTTACTGTACTTTTTATTTATACAGCACTACTGAAATGTAGTCGGTTTGGGACTAGAAAGGCACACTTATGCTTGTGCCTTAACATGTAAAGATAAATTTTGGAGAAAGATATAAAAAAAAGTAATTTCTTTTTCAAGTAATAAAAGCAAAGCAAGGTTCTATTTAGCAGAGAACTTGGTTTCTTAGTTATGAAGAAATGCCAAGGTTTTTAAAAGATCATGAAAAAAATTGTGTCACCTGATTCTATTTGTTTTGAAGCTATGGATATAAAATAGGATTAATTATTCTTCCATCATAAGAAATTTAGGCCGTGTCTAAAATAAACAGAACAAGGGCAAATGCATTTCAAAGTCATAATCTATAAGATTAAATTCACTTATCTTGCAAAACAGAGTGGCTATATATAAAGTGCCTACAGGGGATGGTTTACGATACATGCCAGCTTCCAAGCCCTCTCTATAATTCTACTATTTTATATATTATTTAAAATGATACTTTAAATTATTCTAAATGGATTCATACATTTGTTTGCCAGTAGAAGTAAACATACATACAGTATTTGTGCCTCCGTAGAGCTGTCCTCAGAAATATGGTCTTCAACAGCAAACTGAAAGGATTATTTTAATATATATTAAAGAAATTCAGTCAGTCATTTTGAGTTAAGAGGAAATGATACTGCATTTTGAAATATTGACAAAGGATACAGTTTTTGTGTGTTGATATTTTGGGAGTTTTGCGACAGAATGCACAAATCTTTGTGCAGAGAAGTAATGACCAAGATCATTATTATCTGAAAATTTGGGCTAATTGCATTAAGCGTGTTATCCTATGAGGTGGCATAAAATTTCAGGAAATAAGTTGGTTATTTCCTACCAACATCGAATAGATTGTTAAGTGGTCAAGCAATTAACAGTTCATTAGGGGCATGGCAATTTTGATGAAAAAAACTTTTTTTTCCTTGGAGATAATGAATTTCAAATTAAAGTCACCTATTGATGTAAAGAACGGTCTTACACCGCAGCAGATGTTCATACAGGCTTATTAAAATGAAGGCCAGTACCCCATCTGCCCTACAATTTTAAACCTGGATCTCAAGTTTTGGCCAACTGACTCATGTAGTCATTAAAACATATTCTGTATTACAGTCTGTAAAACAAAAGGGCCTTCTTACTACAAATGACAAAATAAAAAGGGAAAGAATGTTTGCTTAGGAGTTTAAGTGTCTTTTAGAAAGCTCTTCTCTAGAGCAGTTTTGGGGAATTCTTAAACTTATTTGAGAGAATTACTTCACTTCATACATGTTCTGTTCCAGGAGTCATCATGGGCTTAACTCATTCAGCTTTTACCATTTGGGGCCCTTCACAGACACACTCTTGTGGCCTGCTACTGCTTTATATCCAATTGTAGAGATTTTTTTTACTACTTGGCTTAGTTGGTTCATGTTCCCAATCCTGTGCCTCCAGCTGCTCATCAAAGATGAAGGGATCCCAAAGTGTGCATTTTCTTCCACCTTCCAGAGCCATTTATTTCTTTTCCTTTCCACTCAGTGTCAACTATTGGAAGAGATGATGACTCCAGCAATGACAATTATTGCTAAATTGTTCCTTAGTTCTTGTGTTATCACCACCCTAGCAGTTGTATTATATAGCAAACATTCATCTAACCTATTTAGATCCAAACTCATTTAAGCTTTGAATACTTTTCACATGGTCTAATTAGGCCCTCTGGACCCAGTTAAAAATCTGTTCATGAATGTAGAGTTTAAGCACCATCACAATGCTGTAGCATAGTTGGGGTTTTCTTCATCTGTTATATTTATCTAAGGCAGTGACATTTATTTCTACAGAGAACCAGGAGATGGAATCAGGTTTTTTGTGCCTTCTGTAAACAAGTATTTTTGTTGATAGGGCATTGCTTTTCAAAGGGTAGGGTTCTGAAGACCACTGGTCTACATGAAAAAAATATTTTGCAATGAATTATAGCGGAAAATGGAACACAGCAAACTTTTTTCTTTGTGTGCTTATGAAATAGCCTTCAAAGTATTTAACTTGTGTTTCCTCAACAGTGTCCAGGGACTGAATCACATTTCAACATGTGCATAGAATTTTCGTTGAGATTACAGGCATTAAGGAAACATCAGTAGAAAGTCTGGATGCAAGTTGCTACCTTGTGGGTTTTTTTAAATTATATCTTTTCAGGCAATCAATAGAAATCCTTCAAATAAATATGGAAAATGACATTGGTTTCAAAAATAATTTCCCATTATTTGTTTTTGAAAATTGTTTCCATAACTATTAAAATATACCTGTCCATCTAGGATATGCCAACAGTAGTAAGATGCCATGAATAAACCTGTAGGAGACCAAGAAGCCTAGAATCCTTATATATTTTACAAACTACTGTAATGAAGAGCATATTTTTTGTGTTTTGTGAGACTGCATTCAGTAATAACATTTTTGCATTTCTATAGCTTTTATTATCTGAGGATTTCAAACCACATTACCCACATCAGTAAATTCAGCTTTGCAACATCTCTGTAAGACATTATTATCTACGTTATGCAGATGAACCAGCTGCAATCTGAAAGATTGAGATACAGTGTGGAATAGTGTTCATAGTGAAACTGATATAAATATCCCCATGGATCTTTCCACAATTAAGATTTTGTCATGGATTTTGATATTATGTAGGCAACTGAAGCATTTACATTTCAGAGAATTTCTACATAACTGTTTAATTAGTGAATATTAATATTGTATATTTTGCTTTCATATATGATAGAAAGATGCTAATTTTATTTGCTCTGCAGCCAACCTCTTATCATGCACTACGTTTACTGCCCTAACGCTTTATACTGATACATGAACATTGATCATTAGTCTATAGTTCTAGGTAAGAGTATGCATAACAGAGTCCTTAATCAAACTTCTTTCTCTTTAGAATGTGCTGTGGAGGTTTAAGTTTTCTCAGCTCAAAGGCTCTTCAGATGATGGGAAAACAAAAGTAAAGCTGCTTTTTCAGAATCTAGACACCAAACAAATTGAGACAAAGGTAAGCAACATCCTCTTTCTCAGTTTAGTAAAAAATAGAATGGAATTACTATCAAGGCATCAAAAATTCCATTTACTACTGCACATGGAGATGGTGAACTCCGCGTCACAGTTTGTCTTTTTTCTTCCTATTCTCTAGAAACTCAAGAAACGGAAGTGATGTAGTATCATTGGATTTATTGTACTATTTGTATAAGCCTGTTACTGAATTGTTTTATGATGATGTTTTACAATTTCAGAAAGATGATTGCTGTGAAGTTGTTTAGCCAACCTATAATAAATATAATATCTAAAAACTGCTTTTAAAAAGGATAAAGGAAAAATATAACTATTTAAATGCTGAATAAATTTTTAAGCTGCTATATAGTAGACTTAAAATTTTTAGCAAAAAATTTAAGTTAAAGTTTTAAGTTCAACTGGGATTTGGTGGACAAAAGCCAATGAAAACAAAAGAAAAATAACTGAAGATCTCCGAAAATTTTCAAATACTCTCACTTGGGGTTGTACAGGTTAAAGTCACCTGTAGAGTGATACTTTTCTGTGGTGACCATACACAAAGGTTGTATATTACCTATCCTTCTAATGTTTAATAACCTTCCTTGTTTATCGTACAGTTAAAACAAATGCAATATGTCTGTCTTTGTACATCTATATTAGTAAATTAGTCAGTATTTCATCAGCAACATAACTTGAGTTTTCTCTTGGCTCTACTGTAAAAGATATTATAATATCTGTTACAAAGGTATAATAGTATAATAACTTGACAGGTCATTATAGTATCAGCAGGTCATTTCCACTTCATTTCTCACAGTCCTTCTTGGAGACAGGAAAAGACAAAAATCATAATTTTATACATGATCATCTGTTGCAGAGAGCTCACGTAACTTGTTCAAGGTCAGACAGGAGGATTGTACTGGTGCAAAACCCATAATCTGGATATCTGAATCTGTGTATTAAATGATTAGGTAATCCATCTGTGTGATTGGCCAAAGGCCCTCATTCCATGCTTGCAATGGAATTCCATTGCTTCAATACTGGATCATTCCTATTTCTGTTGTGGCAAACAATCTGATTTCTTAATTTTTATTTTTTTTTTTTAATTTCTGTGCTCACTTCAATTGTTTTTAATTGGGTTTACCCATATTGTACTCTTTAGATTAAAAAATTGTAAATTTTAGCATTTTTATGAAAATTTTATTATCTGTAAAATAATGATAAAAATGAGTCTTAATGATAATTTTGTAGCAAGTTGTGTCCAGAAGATTGATTTTTTAAAATATTAAAAATTATTCTTTTGCATCGCTCTAATGAAAACACCTTGTAATTGGCAGAATTTTTGTCAATATTTGTGAGATACCTTGAAATTACCAGGTGGAAGATGATATATGATCGGTTCATAAAGAATTATAAGTGTGTATGCACCTAAATTTACATATGTGTTGTAACTTTTGAAAGAGCCTAGGAAAAGCTCATTAAAGGCCAGAGGAAAGGCTGATACTAAGTAGCTGAGGATTTATCATGATTTCAGTGAGTATACCCTTTACCACTGCCTCTGCACAGTGCAGCGTACCCACCAGGATTTCACCTTAAATGGGACTGGGATACAGCTGTGCAAGCTCTCCACTTCGGATAAGTGGCGTGTATATTCAGGTATATGCCCACCACTTGAATGGTTGTATTTCCTAGAGTTCAGAATTACAGACTAGTCAAGAAATAGCAAACATTAATCCCATAGCGTAGCACAGTATCCGCCTCAGTTTATTGAACTGAAAGAGATTTCACTGAGCCAGATGGTGCTGTACGGTGAAATGCAGCCAATAACGAGAAACAGAAAATGTCATCAAATAATAGAAGTTTCATTTTTCCTGAGTAAATGAGCCACTACGTGTGAAATAAAGCTTGATACAGATGACTTATGTTCACTTGGCAGTAAACAGTACAGTTAAGGTTGCAAAAGAATTTTCCAGATTATCTCTAATTTTATATGCTTATAAATTCTTAGGTAAAAAAAATCACATTTGGGAATTTTATTTTCACATCTTGGTTACTACCTAGAGACGACGTTTTTTCTCCCATAAGTTTTAAGCCAAGTGCTTCTTCCTGTGCAGTTCAGCTTTAGCTGAAGAACAATACATTTTTCCATTTAAAAAATTTTCTATTCGAGGGAGCTAATAAGGCCTAGATTCTTGTCAGTTATTTCTCCTGCAGTTCCTTTGTATTCCCTACAACTTCCTTTCATAGTTTTCCATTTCAGTACTTCCCTGAACTTACCCTGCCTTTAATACTTCCAGTAATAACTCCGCTTTGACTCCTTGAAATCCCCCCAAAGTCATTGCAATGCATTCATATTACTGCTAAGTCACAGCATATTTTTATCCAGCCTAACAATAGGGAAAAATTTGTTGCAACTGGTTTGCATGTATTACCAGGCTAGAAAACCCACATATAATGGGTAGCCAAGGGACCTATGCCCCAGCTGCTGGTCAAGGCAGGAAAGGACGATGCTCTCCCTGCCTTCCCTTGCCTGCGGGGTGGTAACAGGACCTCCCAGTCCCTGCCAACAACTTGTGCCACACGTCTATAAATTCAGCTCTTTTGAAGGGTCCACCACTTCGACAAATAGGGCAGAAATTACACACATACACAAATATGGGATTTTACCACTTCATTTCTGTAGGAAGTCAGACATTTTTTCAGAAGGCAGACTTAAAACTTCTGCAACATAGCATGCAAATTCATCTGTATGGAGGAGTGGCTCTGCGACTCTTTTGAAAGGGGGAGGAGAGTGGTTGATTATGAAGTATTCCTGGATTGTGGCATTATTGTGGAGTTTGTATGGGCTGTGGACTCTTCCTTGGATCAGCGGTTTGGAATTCTCTGAGCTGGAGATGCCTTTTTGTGGGGGGCTTTTAAACCTGTGTGCTCTTCAGCCAGATGGAGCATGTTGACTACACGTGCAGCTCTTATACATAAGAATTTCATATGCAAAAAGATACTTGCTTTTGTCTTTTCTTAACAGTTACAACTAAAACAAAGACATAAAACCAAGAAAAAAAATCTCTGAATACTTTAATAGTAGGAGACAGCTGAAGGCATGAAGGCAAGGGATAATTCATAGTTTACTGTGGAAACTGAGCAAACAGTAAATAAGAATAGGTTACATGCATTTTTTTTTGCTCCAGTTATTGAAAACATGACATTGCATCCCACATTACAGTTAAGATCAAGGGGTTATAAATACAATCCAGACCATGAAAGTATGGTGGCTGAAATATTTTTAAACATTAGTTTTTACAGTATTTAGGAACTAGTGAAAGTTATGTTTGAGAAGTTCAGGTTGATGGGTAAGATTGCAGAGAAAGAAAACATAGCAGCTTTTTTTTCCGGTTGGTTGGTTTTTTGATTTTAAAAAAAGGGGATGAAGGGGAGACAAAGAGACTTACAGACCAGTCGGCCTAACTTTTTAAATAAATAATTTGTAATTATAAGGAGAATAATAAAGTGATAGGAAACTATCAAGGTGAATTTTTGAGAAGAGACTACAGCGAAATTGCCTCATTTCCATTTTGTGACAGGCTAACTACTCTGGAGGGAACTAATATGTGTGATCTCTCTTGAATTTGTTAAGGCTTAAACATAGTCCTACATGATGTTCTCATAAATAATTTTGGTCAATGGTACCTAAGTTAAGTTACCATAAAAAAAAGTTAAGAGTGATTGAAAAAGAAATTCTAAAAGAAGATTCCATCATTTGCTTGCAAAATGGAAAAGTATAACATACCCACATTTGCCTGATCTAGATTCATACCTCTTTAATTTCCTGTCTGATGGAAGTTTGAAGCTGGAGCATGCACAGTGAAAATTATATCTTATATAGTATAAATTTTCCAAGTAAATTTTCCAATGAAAAATGTGAGCAGATTTCACAGGAATAGTAAAAAGCAACCGCCCGATGTAAAACTCATAGTCCTGCCAAATTTCAAAGTCTCGGGAGTGAGTAAACCATTTTGGCTAAAATTTTCTTTTAAAAAGTAATCTCTTGAGGAAAACTCGTATGGTAAATATCAACCAAACCATTTCATATTTGGCAAAGTTGTGTATAGCTTATGTACCTGAATACAGGATCCGGTACTGAGAAATTACAAGTAATCTTAATAATAGTAGATATTCTTAGCCAACATGACATGTATCCAGCATTTTCAAAGTTGCTGTAAAAAATAAAAATTAAGATTAATACTTCCAGGATTGCATTGATGCTTTATCTCACTTAGCTAAACTGTAGCTACCTGGAAGATAAGACTTTTTTTTCCAAGCATATTTTAATTGCGCATTTCCCTTTTCTTCTCATCTTCTTTTTTTGTTCGTTTTATGCTCTGTGGAAAAGAAAAGATGGAATTATATTTTAAAAATTCTTTCACCCTGGGAACAGAAAGAGAGTTTACTTATTTTTCTTTACTAAATTTGCTCCCTTACTAACTTGGTCACAAATATTTAATTCAAAAAGGAAAGAAAAGAAATCATAGTGTCGCTAGACTATTGTAAGCTGTATTGAAGCTTCAACTAAATGTTACTGGTCACATACACTTCTTCTTTGTTACACATATACCTTAAGAGCCCTGCATGTTTAGCTGAGTGCATTCAGTATGCTTTCTTCACTGGCTTCAAGCCTCAATTCTTCTGTAATTTCAGAGTGGTAGCGTGATACAATGTGATCTGATTTTGCAATTAGACTCTGCAGCAGTTTTGCAGTAAATCCTATTCTCTTTAAAACAGGAAAACTTCAGAAGAGTGATCAAGGACAGGTCAGCAACTGTATTTCGTTCTTTAGGTTTACTGTATTCATCTGAGAGCATATCTATTCCGTATTAGTACTGTTGAGAGATATGGCAAATCAAGGAGAGGGCAAGCAAAGCTCTCTCTACAGCATCATTAACCTCTAGCATCAATAAACCATAACCTAGCACTCAAGCCCTTCTATATTTTTATTAACATGGGTCTTTTGTTGCTGCAGTCTGGCAGTTTACTACTGAACATCTTGAGAGCTTGAAAAACGTTTGCAAGATGATGGTAGGTAAGAGTTGAGATTTTGCCTGTTTGTCAGTATTGGACAGTCTGATTGCTGTTGGGAATTTATTTTCATATTTGCTGGAATTGGTGAATTTAGTTGGCTGCTCTTAAACAACCACCTCCAGAACAAGTTTTCAGATGAGTTTCTTGTGCATTAGCAAAGTTTGCACCTGCCAATGCAACATTTAAAAGTGTTTCAGATTTAGCGGTAGACAGTGGTATTTGCAGTCACTCGAGCTGAAAGTGAAGAGCCATCTGACTCTTCCAGATCCCTGTAGAACACTGTTAAAAGAGTTACGTACAATTGATAAATAGAGTTGCAATTCATCTGACACTGACTGTTGGCATCATAGATCTGGTTCTTACTCTTGCAGGGTAAGAGCACCATTGTAGCTCATCCTTCTGCTCTTCGTGCAAATGACAGTCACAAAGAGGAGGCCAAATAAAAGCTTAAAGCTGAAGAAGCTTTCATACCATAGCCAATAATTTATCTTTACATATTTATAACAGTCTTAACAAGCTGTACAATACTAATACATTTGTTCTTCTCAACCATGATATGGCAGCCAAGCCCTGGTATACTTGCTGAGTTATAGAACTGAATTTAGAATTTTTCCCATTTTGACTTCCGTGTGGACTGGAGCTAAAACCTAGATATTTTTATCTGTTCTTTTTTTTCACAAAAGATATGGTTATCATTTCAATCTGATTGAAAAAACAAGCTGAAGAATACAGTAGTAATAGTTGTGCTCTTGTCAACAACTAATAAACACTGAGGCTTACCAATGTCCTTAAAGAAATCATGAAATGCACAGGGCACAATAACACTGTCAGTGTCTCCATTTATCTGCCTTTTATGTGATACAGGCTCATGTCTTGTTCAAATAGAGATTCAACAGCTCTCGGAAGTAATCAATAAAATTAAGTGTGCGTGTGGTAATGATGCAACAGGCCTGTCAAGCTCTTTAGGATATGTAAGAAATCCAGCTCTCATAGGTAGGTGGATGAAAGAAGAACATATATTTTTCTTACTTGGCTGTGCACATGCAGTGATCGCGGTTAGTGCAGTGTGCGCATCTTTTATATTCTCACTACCAGCAGGCAGTTTTGCAGTCTTGTCCTCTCGCTGTTTTAATCCAGTCTTTTATGTTCTGCTCTTGCTGTCTTCCTTCTAGCGTTGTACTTAATCCACTTATTAAGAAACAATTAGTAAACTGAGATAGCTTTGGTTATTGAAACATTAGACATTGCATAGATTCTTCTAAATACACCAAAAATAAACTGATAATCTCAATTTGAAGAAAAAAGCAGCAATCACAGATAAGGCACGCAACCGCATGGGAGGGTGGTGTTAGATGATACAGAGCAAATCACATGATCAGTTACTCAGTCATCTGCCTGGCTGGGTATGGAGAGAAATGTTACGTTAAAAAAGAAAAAAAAAAAAAAGGGAAGAAAAATAAATTATCAGAGCAATGCATTAATGCATTATTTTGAAAGAAGCGCCATTGGTGTTATTTTTGAGGAAAAATTCCCATTGCATTCTAAACCTGAAGAGGCCAAATTTCCACCCTTAAAACCATATTCAAGATAGTCTCTTGCTAAGAGACATATTGTGTCCATGTCCTCTGACGATGCAACAGGAAGGTGCTAGGTTACCTCTGACTGCTTATCTTGATAAACATGCATAGATTCGAAGTGCATCAAGCCAGAGTAGAGGCATTTAAAGCTTTGTGAAGGACTCTCTTCTCTCAGTTCATTTGCCTGCATTTGGTCAGTGTGTTAAATGTCAGAACCTGAGGTGAAATTTTTGGATGATTTCAGTTGATTTTGGAGTGGGTTTATATTTTAAATTTTATTGGTTTTAAAGATGGTAATTCAGGAGATGTAAACCTCTTGAGCCGAGAACTGATATACTGAGGCCTGTAATATTTCATATTGAGTTGTATTTCATTAATAATCTTGAGATTGTACTTCATTTTAATTTTATAAAACTTAGAAAATGAGAGTTAAATAATGGCACTATTTTTTTCTGAAAGTGTTTATATTAATTTTATATTAATATTTACAGTAGACATTACTGTCAATAAAATATATTTTAAGATACTTATTGTCATGTTCGCTCCATAACTATCAATCAAAGTAGAAAAAGTAGGGGGTTTATGCCCCCCAAAAAATCAGAATAAAGATTACAAGGGCTTAAATTCCTCAAACAATTTCAACCAACAGGCTTCATTTTTCTTTCACAATGAGATCTAATTTTGAGTATGAGGCCCAAATGATTACTTCAGCAACCAAATATCAGTTATTAAAAGTTACTTAAGTGCTTAGGTTTGATACAAGTTCTGAAGAGATTTTTCTTCTTTTAGGATAATTACGGCTCCATTTGTTGACTAGCAAATATGCAAACCTGGAAGTTTCAGAGAGTTTTGCCTCTTCTCTCAATGTTACCTTATTTTCTCCTCATTTAACTAGATATGAATGATAATAAACAGCACATTCTGATTATCGGTTATATTGGTTTATGCCCCTGTTTTTTCAATTCGGAGTGTTTTGTGTTTGCTATTATTTTATAATCTTGAAGTGTCAGTTTGTGATTTGTAATAGATATTAAATTATAATTACATGTTTTAAATTGCCTATTACTTCAACTGTTGACATCAAAAATGGTTACACATTGTTTCTGAATTCAGATATTTTTTTCTTGGAAAGTTGTAGGAAAACCAGCCAGTCATTTCACAGAAGAATTTTTGAAGGAAGGGGAGAGTAATTTCATTGATGTTAACACATTCTCAAAGCTATTTAATTGGGAAATGATTGTGTTTCAAGGTTCTGGAAGGATTTAAAATTTGTTTGTCTGATGATGACCCACCCAAGATGATGACAGACATCTAAAAATCTCTGCTTGCTTATTCTTTGCAGGATGTAGGGGCTGAAAGCATTGTTCTCTTAGGCTTCTGTGTACACTGAGCAAGCACTATAAGGAAGACAGCTTGCTGCCAGAACTTTCTCTGTTCCAAGGCTACCATGTCTAAGAAGGTGTTTCCCTGTAATTTTTGTGGATGTTTCATAGAGGCTAAATTTGTAAGCCCTGTTACACTGCGGGCGGAGCGTATCTTGGGAGCTTGTTGAATATCATTCTATTACTCTTACTGTCCAGTAATAATGCGTATTGTCACCTTATGCTGGAGAGAGTAGTCAGTAACAGAAAATTAAATTTTTCTGGGAATAATAAATTTGCTTAAAGGGAAATAAAATCCCTGAGACAGAAAACTATGTGTGCCTGAGGTTGTAAAGAAACTGTGCACAATTTTTAAAAAAAGTCAGTAGAATCTCACCATCTCGAAGTAGAGCCCTCAAATATTGTCAGGGTGTAACGCTTTCTTTCTGCCACTCTTTGTTTCTCTTTTCTTTTGCTGCTCCTTTGCTTCTTACTCAGTTCCTCTGCTCCAGCGTGGCTGCTCCATCGATTGTGGTCTCTTCGGGGGTGTTCCCTGCTCTGCCGTGGAGCACCTCCTACTGCAGTGGCCTTGTTGCCGTTTTGGCAAATTTACTGCCCTTTCTTAAATGTGTTTTCCCCAAGGTGCCCCCACCGTGGCCGCGGGGCTCAGCCGTGCCCCGCGGTGGGTTGGTCGGAGCCAGCTGGAACCGGCTGGAACCGGCTGGAACCAGCTGCATCCAGCACAGGGCAGCCCCGGCCTCTCCTCACAGAGGCCACCCTGCAGCTCTTCCCACTACTAAAAATTTCCCGGTTATGCCCGATAAAGGGTCACAAAATCATGCCCCACAAATACTAGTGAACAGTTTAAGACAGTCATTACAGAATCATAGAATGGTTTGGGTTGGAAGGGACCTTAAAGGTCACCTAGTTCCAACCCCCCTGCCATGGGCAGGGACACCTCCCACTAGACCAGGCTGCTCAAAGCCCCATCCAGCCTGGCCTTGAACACTTCCAGGGATGGGGCATCCACAGCTTCTCTGGGCAGCCTGCACCAGTGCCTCACCACCCGCACAGTAAATTCTTCCTGATATCCAATCTAAATCTACGCTCTTTCAGTTTGAAACCATTACCCCGTGTCCTATCATTACGCTCCCTGATAAAGAGTCCCTCCCCATCCTTCCTGTAGGCCCCATTAGTAGTGGAACCACTCCTGCCTAGTAAATACGTGGCTTCTGATGGCAAAATGGTGTGATGGTAAGCTTTTCCAGAGCAGTAACCTTGAATTCCAAACATTCTGTTTCTGGCTATTGTGTTGAGAAGATACCCTAAAATACTCTGATAGGAAAAGCAGAAGTCCAGTACTTTGCTTTTTGTTTAAAGGCAAACGTACGGAGCGTGCCTTGATAACCTACTATGTAGCCAACACATTGTTGAAAACAAATGTCTTCTCCCCAAACCAAAAATTGTCCCAAGTGTCCCCACGGTATATTTACCAACTGCAGACTTTACAAGTAGTAGTATCATGTAAATTGAACATGTTTCTTGTATTACATTTGTTGTCATTGTATCAGAATATCACTCCATCTCTGTCTGGGGAGAATGGGAAAAAGAAATTTAACTTGTGCACAGAAGATGAAATATGTTATAAAAAGGCAAGGGAATCTGAGGACTGGTTAGGAGTAACTCCTGCCTGCCTTTGTGAATTAGGGCATATGAATGTCATACCCAGACATATTTCTATATGCAGGCTGTAGCGTGACTTTACCTTAGCGTCCACCCAGCCTCTGGCCTCCCAGCTTGTGTATCTGACTCTCCTTCAGAGGCTGCCCAAGTACGTGTCCTCCTCACCCTCCCACACCACCACACCTCACTGGTGTGCATCATCCCCAAATATCCTTAGCTTATCAAATACTTCAAAATACATTGCGATATTTGAATGTTCTTGCAAGTTGAACACTTTCATTGTCCAAGCTGAGTAAAATGTAAACAATGAAGTAGCACAGAGTGAAAACTAAATTGATATGTGGCACTGCCAGTGAACAAGGTACCGAAATACATCTTTTATTCCTAACACTTTTGACTTTACAGTTCCCTATGAAGATTCAAATTTTCATTTAAAGTCCATTATTGTTTGCTGACTAGTCTGTTCTGTATTTATGTAAAATGTTTATAAACCTGAATATATATTCACATTTTCTCTTTTTTTTTTTTTTCTCTTACTTCCTCTTTCAGGAACTTGAATTTCAGGATCTGACGGCAGTTTTACACTGTATTCACTCCTTTATAGCAGCAAAAGTGGCATCTGTGGATCCAGTATTCATAGACAGTCAGAGTATTGCAAGAAAATATATGTACAGTAACTGATATCAGATTATATGTTGTGACTATGGAAAATAAATTATTTTCTTAAAGAAAGTAGTTATTTCATGCACAATATTGCAACTTTGTGATTTTATAAGAATTCTATAGTTGTGTTATCTGTAACGTTAGAAGGTTCACAATCTGTTAAACATTTTGAATCTATGAGTTAAAAAATATTAAGTCAAACTGAATCAGTTTGTCATCTTCAGCATTAATCTAAAATTCTAAGTGTATATGCATTCAATAATATTTGTGGTATCATTTTCATTTCTGCTATCATGGTCATACATACTCCCCCTTATTAGATAGAAATGTGGAATAACATTTGAAAAGTGTGTGTCCAAAATTTGGCTTCTAAGTCTGTTTAGAAAAGTGATGGGCACACAGAAAATTCCTACAGCCTTCACTGTAGAAAAGAGCAAGAATTATTGAAGACAACTGCCATAGGAATTGAACTTTATCTTCCTTCTGTATGTTTGAAAAATTGTAGTTCCACAGTCCTATAGTTCGTTCGAGGCCTGAGAGTTTAGCTCTGGCAAAACACTAATTATTTTATACCAAGGAAAAGACTTAAACACACACTTGACTCTAAGCATATTAAGTAGCCCCAGTGTATGCACAAGGTAATATTAAGTATGTACTTAAATATTGTTGTAGATCAACTGAAGAGCTTTAGACTCTGCTAAGAAGCCTCACTATAGGCACTCAGTTTTAGAAAACTTGCCATAGGGTTTTCTTATCTATCAATAAAGCTTCCATGAATCATTCATTTATTCATTCCTATATTGCCTCGATGCTATCCTTTGATGTGATGCTCTGTATGGTTGAGAACAGCTTCTTTAATAATCGTTTTGTTTGGAGGAGGATCCTCCCAGTATAGGGTGATCATAACAAAACATAAATATTTTTCTGAGCCATCTACTTTTTTTTCCTACAGCTCTAATCCTGACATAAACACAAGTAAATTGGTTTTTGTCCTTGCTAAGGAATTAATATGGTTCTACTTTTGAAATACTCCTAACCTTCATTCTGAAATCATATTCTTATATGCACAGATAATACATCCTGCTATTGAAAAATTATATAAAAGGAAAACATTTTAGTCTTGAGGCATGTTCCCTGAAAGTAACACCAAATGTTGCGGCGTTCAGTGACAGGCGTCTCAGTTGTTCTCAAGTGCAGTTTGGAGGCAGCATCAGGCTTTTTTTTTTTTTTTTTTTCTTTTAAAGAAAATACAACAATCAAAAATCAAGCAAGAAGAACATCCTAAATAGATACAATGGATATGGAGCAAATTCATCAAAGTCCTCTTTAAATTTTCAGAGTCTAGTAACGTGTCCTGCTAAAGTAAATGCCTAAAGCTACTGTATCCTAAGGAAAAGAGGTAGGTGCCTTTAAAAGCTCTCAGGTGAGGAGTGTTTTTACATAACTTCAGTGCTTAAATTTAGTCAAGTTCCCCCTCTCGGGTCTTAAGGTAGTTAGCTGTCCTGGCAGGCTGCACAGGGCCTCAGGCACTTACTTTAAATGGATGCTTATCTGTCTGTCTAAAGCTTAGGCACTAATGAAGTAGGTGATTTGATCATACGGTAAGGATTACTTTATGGTAGGGATTATCCGTAGAGAAATTAATTTCAGCAGTAGGGACTCTGCAATTCCAGTGTTGTTTACGGTTCTAGTAGTTGTTTGCAAGAAGGTATAGTAGGAGTGCTAGCTCCTGTTAAAACAATATTTAGCAGAGGTAAGAAATATTTTTATTAATTGTAAATAAATATTTATAGTCATTATGGTATTTTTAAACAAATAGCCTCTCAATTTTATATTACATTTTTGCAAAAAAGTCAACCAAAAATTATCTTTCTCAAACATGCTTTTATTCAAAATGTTTCATTTAATTTTCAGCTTTCCATTTTATTTCCAGCTCTTTGTATTCAATGAGGTTTTAATCTTCACAAATTATAGCATTAAAATTAGAATAGCATTCTTACAATCAATTCTCAGTTATTAGCATGAACAGTTATAAATGGCAGAGTGTCTGTAGGATGAATAATGATGGAATCATTCAATTTTGTTTTTCTGGTATTTTCTCATACACGAAGTTCAACACTAACATGGGACAGTAGAAAACTGTACCAGCTAGTACTGAACTCATACTACATTCAACTTCTAGACTTAATGTTTTAAGTATCATGTGATTAAAAACACAAAGTATCTCCCTAAATACTGTAAATAAAAATTTAAAAGGAATTAAGCTTAGTTTCTTAAATAATCTAATAATCTTTAATTTTTGACAAAAAGTTCTGCAATTCAAAATGAGCTTTTTTTTTTTTTTTTTTTTTGCAAGAGCAGCTGGTTATTGCCCATTTTCATTAGCCACCTTCAGATTCTTTTATATGAAGTTTCTTATACTGATTTGAAGTAATTTTGTTAGTTATTTCATGGAATTTCTAAATTCTTTTAGTCTTTTGGTGAGCTACGTTCTCTACCAATTTTGCAAGGCAGTAGTTTTCTTCTGATATGTCCAAATCCCTCTCAAGGAATATTAGAGAAAAATTTCTTACAAGTTCACCCTCTGGACTTTAGGCTTGTAATTTAGAAATAATTCTCCAAACGTATTTTTAATGAGAGACCTGCAGATCTTTGTTAGCTCACTTGCTTTTTCCTTCCTTTCACATTCTGCCAAAATCTCAAGGTGGGGACTAGAGGCCAGACTTCTGAGGAAGTTGCCAGAGCCTGGGAAAAGCTAGCGGAATGCTAGTTACTCACCTGTTACGTAGATTGTGTAGGACTTTCATAGCACCTTACATTTCCTTGTAATTCTCTTAATAGGGTAACACATACCTCATATATGAAAACGTCACGCTTTCAATTTGTTTGCTTGCTTATGTTCATTTCTTACATTTCTTTTTTTATTGTCAGTAAAGCATATTATTTTATCATTGCCTTCAGAGTGCATGTCATATAGCATGCATATATTTTTCTTCATCAAAGTTCTTGAGTATTTGCACCACTTTTCAGCACACTAAAGACCTCAAAATAGTAGGACTCGCAAACAGTAAATAGATCTGATGGAGGGTAGGTACCTTCCACCGTCACCCCTCAGGAATTGCACACTAAGGCAGAGGACAGTTGCGTTGTGGTGAATGGGCAGCTGGAATGTCAGTTGTTTAATTGCTAATCAAAACAGAAAATAAATTTTAATATGCTTTGTTGTGTACTTGTGCTATATTGAGCTTTAGTCTTACTACCTCATTATTCATTTGTGTATGGTTTTCTAGGGAGACAAAGTGGTACCAAACTTAAATAAGGCGTAGGAGGACAGAGGCGTTTTCTTGCTACAGCAGTTCCATAGACATCAGGCTGGCGAAAGAAGCAACCATGAGAGTTAGAAATTTGTGCACCATCACAAAATCAAGACTTATGACTGGAAACAGAGTAAAGCCAGGATAATTTCTACATGTCCAGATTATGTCTTTAAAAAAAAACTTGGTTAAAAGGCTAAAAATAATCCCATTTACAAACATGATTTTGAGCAAATGGGTGGTACTGTTGATTTAAATCAGAGCAAGGCTCCTCAGTGACATAAATTAAGGGGAGGTACAGCATGGACTTGAATCATATTGTTGATTTGTTAAAATAATTTCTGGCCTTTCTTGCTCTACAGTGATTAAAATCTGCAGAAAAAATCCTGCGCATAGTTGAGGTAGAGTCAGCTCTGGTCTGTTCCCAGAGAGTGGCTTGGTTGTGCTACCCTGTTTAAAACACGAGAGCATTTAATAGAGGGGATGTGGGCAGAACTTTCCCCGATGGTCTCAGGGACAGAAAACAGGCCCTGACAATTTTAGTTATAAATGTGGATGTTTCCAGAGAGTCTCACTGACTTTAGTGAGGTGTCCCGGACATGGGGGCGGGGTCTCATCTGCTGTATCTGACCTACATTATTTAATTTTATTTTTTTCTTATAATCATAAAGCATAGAATTATAATATTGAGGCTGTGCTGATCCAAAGCTCAAGTTCTGGAAATCTGACTTAATTCTTTTCACATTAGGATCTTAGAAAAAGTATTTCAAAGTAATTTCCACTCCTGAGCCAGTAGGCGTGAAGCTTAAACAATATTTTGGGGGGCGGGGGGGAGGAGGGCTAAGCTCTGACAAACTTTGCAACCATAAATATAAAATCCTGTCTTATATCTGAACTACATTAATTCATAAGTAACTTCAGACAAGGCATGCCTTTTCCACAAAACCTTTAACGTGTAGTCTGATCTTTGTAGTGGCATAAGCAGTATTTAAAAATGCCTGAATTTCTTTTTAAGTAGATTTCCATAAATACTTCTACTAAAATACTGTCAGTATTTTATGACACCTCCCCACTTACCTGAATGTCTCCTCTATCACACTGTTCAAAGTGGGGGGTGTGTAATGGCAATGGAATTTTTCTGTGTTTTGTTGACTGCTGTGGTTGATATTTGGTTTAATATCATTTTCTCCTGTCCTCCAGTAAGCTTCCAAGGGCAGAGCGGGTGAACATGAGAAAGGAAACCCTTTCCTCCGTGCTCTCACGAGAGGCAAGAGAAGTAGTAGTGATTTCTGTCCCACTTTCCAATGCATGGGAAATGGACCAGAGCACTGCAAAAATGGAAGCAGGGGAGGGATAGACAGGCAGACAGACTGTGCAACCTTACAAGCCACCTTTACTTAGGCATGCAAGCTAAAAGTACCTATCACGCTTGGAATTTCATAGAGAAATCCTTCTTTCAGTGTAGTTCTCTAACTTTAAATTGCTATTCATTGAATTATGGCTGCTGAATAGGAAAATATTTCAAAGAAAATAATATAAAATATATCATGTAATCATGTACTTTGTTTATTAACTTATGGTTCAAAAACGTTAAAGTACTTTTGTGTTGAAGCATGTAGAGAAGCAATTATCTCATGTGAAGTAAAAGACCTGCTAGTAAATTTATTAGAAAGTACAAAAGGGATTTGTGTAGCATGCAAGATGAAATCAAAGATGTAGTTTAATCTGGTTCAACCAGGAAAAACTCTACAAGTAAAATCTTTTCATTAAATTTGAAGTTATCAGATTCCATGGACTTGAGCTAAAATCCACTGCTGTTGTAAGTCCCAGTGGCTTAAAAGAGACTTAACCTGAAAAATGACAAGATACACAATTTTAAATAATCCACAGGGGAAGAAAATAAAACTCTTCTAATATTCCCTTGGTGCACAGTTGCCTACACTGTCAGTAAAAGGCTTCATTCTTATAGAAAAAAAAAAAAAGCTGCTGAGTTTTCAGTAAGGAATCAAGCTCAAACAATTTAGGCGGAAAGCTGTAATCTTCTATTTGGAAAGGCTGCCATTGTGCCCTGTAAGACTTGCAGTAATGCAGGTATTCAGACCTCTAGTCTAGAGGTATTGCAGGTTCTTGTTTTCAGGGCAAACCCATGATCTGTTGTGCAAGTCTGCACTACATCAGGAGCTGCGAGTGGCAGAAGGGTCTCAGCTGCATAGATCTGCAGGATTACCAGACAGCCAAGCAGGGGAAAGAAGTTAAAACGTAAGAAGAGATTTGTTTTTCTTTCTTGGTTACAAATTATTCTTGGAACATTATTTCTGTTATATTTCTAGGCTAGGTAGCTGCCAGGTTTTTACATGTCTCTAAATCGTCAAATAAGATGGAAACCTCATACTCAATGCTTATTAATGAATTAATGTGGAAATTAGGTGTACAGTCTGTGTTAGTCAGGTGGTCTCAACTCTGTAATCAGTAGAAAAAGGTTGACCGTTCCAGGGAGTGTTTTATTCCCCCCTGCAATAGATGCCTAAAACCAGTGGATGGAATCATGTTCTGAAAAGGCAGTCATCTTTCTCCATCGACTAGCCGAGATTTTCCTATGCTATAGCATAGGGTTTTTTGACAGCTCAATTTCCTATAGATAGCATTAGTGTCAGATTTATATACTAATACAATAAAAAGTAGCAATCATGTGCAATGTTGGAGGATTATGAGAATAAAATGAAACAATCCTGAAGTGAATTGAGCGTAAATCAGAAATTTGTTGTCCCCTTAAACAGGAAGAGGGGGGAGAAAAAGCCTTAGCCTATTTTTCCAGCTAGCAGCTACTACCTAGTGCTTAGTAGAACATATTTCTAAAATGAGGCAGTAGAAATTGTATTAATTTGTAGATGATTCTATGTCCGAGGGAATACACTGACTCTTGGAACATCAAGCTACTCATAAAAAAAAAATACTTGAGAAATTCTACTGTCTCTTTAAGCACTTTGTTCAATTAACATTCATAAGCAAGCTAAATTACTGCCCTTTAGTATACCCTATAACATCCATAAGTAGCGTATATAATCAGCTCACTGTTTTCTTTTTGCACAGAAGCTGGACAAATATTCCCCAGCTGAGTTAATATGAATATTTAATTGGTTTTAAGGCTAAAACTTTCCCTGTGTTTTAAAGTAGAAATCCTTTACTGAACCAATGTGTTTAGTCAGATTACTTTATTGTTGGATAAAACTGGGAAAAAACCCTGTTCCTTAAATGTTTCACAGCAAGACTTGGAGAAATGCTATGATTTGCATTTGTCTTGTAGTCTAACTGTATTCATTACTATGAAGACTTTTCAGAGTAAAGGTTCCCCCATTTGCCTGCTACTAAAAGCACAGTAGCTTCCACAAACCCCCAGCACTTAGTAGCGCATATTGCATCTTGGTGTTTGAGATATACTAGGGCTTTCACAGAACTCAAATGGGAAATGTATGCAGTCAGGGAGAAATAGGAAACAGTAACATCAAACCAGCTCCAGGGTTGAAGGTCAAAGACGTTTCTGGTCTTCAATTCTTTGAGGCAGTCAATGATGTTTTTATCAGCATTTTTAGCATTATTATAGATTTATTTCTCCCCATCACCGCAATAATCATAGGAGGATGAAAGGAAAAGGAATTCTATTCATAACCAAACTTGTATTTAATTTGGCCTTCACCTTTCTTTGGATCAAGGTGCTGAGGAGTTTCAATTCACTCCGTGCGGTAGGTGAGAATGCTGCTGTAACAGCACCAGATTCTGAGTTTGTGGTCATTTTAACTTACACACAGTTAACTTCTTCCCAATCCTACTACTAAGCTCCCTGAGTTTATTTGCTTGTTGCTTTGTTTTGCACTTTAATTTTTTAGACTTCTACTAAGATCTCCAAATACTCTTAAATGATTTTTGTTTTACAGTCTTTGTCATCCTAATTCTATAAAGCCAAGTACTTCTAATGCTTTTTATTGCCACATTAATTATTTCTCCCATTTTGACATGACTGAGATTTTGCTTCCTAAAAATACAGGCAAGTAGCCAAGGTATAGGTGTTTATTTAAAAAATATATATATATATTTTCAATATTTTTTTAATAAGCACAATATTTTCTCTACCATCCACAGCTGCACAACTTTTCCAACAGTGCTTGCAAATGTATTTTGGCTGAAAGTGCATGTATGTTAAACTGTCTCTAATATTGAGTCCCATTTTTGCCTAATGCTTGTTCATCAATTTTGTTGGTGCATCTTTATTTGCGATATACATTACCCTTTGATTTATCATACCACTTCACATTTTTTTTCAAGGTCATTTTTCTGAAAGATTGTATGTTGTGTTCATTTGTCATAGCTCTTTCAAAAAAATCAATCAACCTTTGTTCTTTTATAGTTACGTTCTCATCTCTTGGTCTGAAAAATTTCGACTGCCTGAAAAAAATCTCTGTAGTTGTTCTCCAACAATTTGCTTCATTGATGTTATTTTTGTTTCGCTTTTTTTTTTTTTGGTCAAAAAAGTGAGAAGAAAGTTAAGATTTGGAATTTTTAGTGGTATGCTTCATCCTACTCTTTTCCCTCATTCTTTTTTTTTTTTTTTAATTTGACGTTCAAAGCACACCCAGCATTTTCTGGAATATAAATTGAAAGAATTATGTCTCTGTGGCATGAAAATGTCCCCTTCAAAATCAAATAGTAGGAGTTCAAATTGTATGAAAAAGCCCCACAAGTATTTACAAAGGGCATGTTAATGTTCACTGTTCTTTGACACCACAGAGTTTGGAAATTACCAGAATTATGTGCAAATGTACTTTAATTTCTTTGAACTCCAAATAAAATTGAAACCAAGGAAATAGGCATTTCATTAAATATTATTTTATTGGATAAGGAAAAGAAGGTATCTCAGTATCAGAGAGATGGTTTTGTTATATTAAGATGTTTTCCAAACCATATGGACATAAAGAACTACCATTTTGTGCCTGGCTAAGATTTGCATAACCTACAAAAGTCAGGGACCATTATCAAATACTTAGGAAGGAGTTTATCAGACCAATTCAGCTCCTGAAAAAATCTCTTGTATAGACAGACCTCTTGTCCCCATCATTTTAAAGCACTGTATACAAGATCTCTAAAAGCTGAACTCCAGCACCTGGCAGTATAACCCAACACCACTCAGTGTGTGCTATTTGCAATCTGTTTGCAGACTGCCCGTAGGATTTCCCAACAGACAGCAACCTCCAGCTAACTAAGAACAAGAAAATGATGTATTTAAAACACCCACAAAAAGGATACATAGCTAGGAACCAGGGTAAGATACGGATAAAATTGTAGTTCCTCTATGAACCGTAGTTAGTGACAACATCAGATACCAGACTCCAGGCTGATAAATGTCCTTAAGGTTTCATCCAGAGGTAGCCTGGGAGACAGAGATCCAGAACCAGCTATGAACAGATCTTGCAGTGGGAAAAAGATCTAGCTGCTCTAGTATTACATGTAAGAGGTTACTTACATTCCCTCAAATGGACCTAATAAAGTTGCTAAATATGCAACCGTCTACTCACTACAGTTACTCACTCTGAATTCCTAGACCTTCGCAGTTGTTTACTGAGCATGTTTCATTTAATATCTGCAGGCGGATGGGAGTGTGTGTACAGATGATTGCTGTGCCTTAGCTGATGAGTGGAAGTCATTAAGCTGTAATAGCTTGGTTGCCTCTGGTTGTTTATCTGTGAATCTATCGTTTGACCTTTCAGGTCAAATAGATTAGCCCCACAAGAAGTGTGCTTCAGTGCTGGGTTTGAAACAAAATTAAGACTATAGAAAATTTTCTGCAAAATATCCTTAGTGTGACAAAAGCAAGCAGAATTAATTAAATTACGAGTAGAAGAAGAAAATAAGCACACTTGATGGACTTCAAAAGTCTATTAAAAGCTATCTTTATTTTTCTAAATTCTAATAATTTCTAATCATATCAAACCAAGCCATTTATTTTGTACTCATGGCAACATACTAATGCAGAGTAGGAAAGTCACACTTTAAATTGTAAAACTGTAGCATTTTCAAATGTGAGAGGTCATTCAGAGCATCTGCCTGTTCAGTTGTGTCATTGCTTGAGGTTTCTCTCTTTAAATGTATGCCTAACTCCTTTGTGGCCTTATCCAAAGTCATCACCACTTTTTCTGCTGGAGGCCCTACATCCTGCACATTCCCTATGCTGCGTCAGAAAGCAAAGGTCCACCATTTCTTCTATGTATTTTGTTCCAGATTTTTGTTTGAGGGTGAGGAACAATTTTATGTTTAGACCCAGAAGAAAAATGCTTTCCTTCCTTGAATTAAAAATGAAACAAAATGGGGCAAATATTCTGAAAAGCTGTCTTTAGGGGGGAGAAAAACCCTTTCTTTTAGCACAGAGTTCCTGGATGTTTTCTACACCCCCCCCCAAGCCTCCATTAGCTGAAGAGGATTACGAGCAGTTTACATCAGCAAGGTGCTAGCAAGTGAGCCCGCCTGCCCTCAGCCCCGGTCTTCTATGCACACTGAGTCATTTCACCACCCAGCAGTGAAATGTGTTCAGCAGACTGCTGGCTCCCTTGTTCTCTGTCACAAAATGATGTGTCATAAAATGAACATAAAATGATTCACTTCAGTAAATACCATTCTTGCAAAATTCGGTGAGGAACAGGAAACTTGATGTCACTGTGATAGCTTTAAAGGGCACATTCAATTGTCCCTGCACAAACCTAAGTAGTGGAAGGCTGTGTTTGAGCTTACGAGAAAAATGATTTGATTAACTGATCATTTAAAGTGGAAAAGGCACACTGACTTATTCAGTGGCTTTGTGTAGCACAAACAAGATTGCCGAGGGGCAGAAATATTATTGACAACAGAAGCAGCTTCTGCAGGAAAGACCTGGTATTCAGTAAAACTTGGGATTACTCATAACAAGTAGCAGTATTGCTGGAGAGGTAGTGCAAAATGAGAAAGGAAGGGAGACCAGGAGTTGTATCTAAGTGTATGAAACAAAGGCTTGATTCTCAACTGTTAGAAGGAAAAGGAGGATGAATCTTGATAGGAAAGCATATATTAAGTTGATTTTTTTCTTGTACTTTTTTTGGTTGTCCATACTTAACTCCTGTTGGCTTTTTTTCCTGGTTGAACTGATCCGCCTCCACAAACAAAACAAAAACAAAGTAGATTTCCATGCATCCCAGCACAACTGATGTGCACCTGGCAATTACTCCCATCCAGCAATCGATCTGCCTAAGCCCAGACAGCAGACACTTGAGGCTCTGGGATCCAGCAATTGGGGAGTTCTCAGCCTGTTGGTTTTCCTGCTACCATGCTTCATTTCAGAACACAGGCCCTAGATTATGAAGGTGTTTCCAGGTTCTTCCATTTTAATTATAATAGAGCTTTCAGGCTGACCAGCCAGGCATGGAGAAATACTCTCTTCCGTTAAAAATTCCCATACTGCAGATCAGGGCAGAAACAAATTGACTGTCAGGAATTACTGAAAGGAGAGGTGCCTGATTCTCCTCTTTCTCTTTGTGTTCCCTAATCATCTTGGCTCCGCGTTATTCCATGATTTTAGCTGTGCATCCTCAACTTGTTCATCACCATGGTGATCAAAGCACCCACCACTCTTTTGTCCTCTTTGGAAATGATGCCTAACGCAGAAAACTTCCAGAGAGAAATATCTTGGGTTCATTCATTGCCCACAATTTGTGCAGTTGTCTCTTGTTCACTGTGTACAGCCAAAAACAGGCTAATTTGAAGTTCATAATGACAGGCAAGTGTACTTCATTTGGAATGACTTGCCATTTAGTTTCGAACATTTAGTATTTACGTACTTAATTTTTTGTGAGAAAACAATATTACAATACAATGTGATTACAGTCAGAAAGACAAAACTTAAGTAAAACCACGTTGTAAATGAGCTATAACTGCATTTACAGAGCTCTTGCCCATAGACCCCACAGCTTTGCATAAGTACTTCTAACCTCCTCTTATATATGGGGTAACTTATTTCTGTTGAACCACTGTCCTGTGTGCTTGTAATAAAGAGCAGGACTGTGTACTCTATAAACAGTTAGACCACTGATACTTAGAAGTAATTTTAAATATTAATTCAATGGTGGGAAATAAAATTATATTTAAACTGTAAAAGCACTCTTTCACATGAAAAACACAGGATGTGAACATAAAAAAATGCAAACTAGTGATGTCCGCTGGAACAGCATGCAGCCAGGTGCTTGGGAATATGCTGAGTGTGTCCTGAGAAGCTGTTATGTGGACTAGCGTAGGCAGCGTACACGATTCCAAACATGTGAAGAGCATGAAGAAAGAATTACGCAACAATTCCTTATATAGCATGAGGAGAAATACTGCTCAATTATTAAGCAACACTGGTCCTATCAGTGAAAGTGAAATATTGGTTGGTTTGGGGTTTTTTTTTTGTTTTTTTTTTTTTGTTCCAGTGAGTGATTTTGCAAATGCAAGCACTTTCTGTATTTCTTCTTGAGACACGTGGATTGATATCTCACTACCCTGCTCCCCAGATTATAATGTCATCCATCCCTTTTGGGAGACATTAACATTCTTTCAGAGGATGAAATGCCATTCTCCAAGAGGTCGGTTCACTGCTGGTCACCCCAGGTACCTGTTCACTAGTCATATTTCTGCTACTGACTTTATTTGTTCACCTATATCAGCAGCCTTGGGTTGCTGGGATTCATTTATATCTGGTCTAGTGCTTCTGTTCATTCTCCCTGGATACCAAACATTCTGTTCTGTTAAACAATTTATTCAAAATTTCTTGTTTCCAGCCCATATTTTTGGAGTACTTAAATCTCTCAAAGACAGAGGGAGATAGGAGTTTAGCCCCTTTTTGACCTTTCTGATAGCTCACTGTATTTACATACAAAGTGTCAGTTATTAGAAAATTTTACTTTGAAATGATACCATCTGATGTACACAAATTATCATTAATTTATGCTCATTGCATTATCTTTATTCAGTTACATTTAAAAGGTTGTGTATTTGTTAAATAAGCCATTATTCTAAAAACAGGAATAACATTTTGTGATGTTAGATGCTCAAGTCTGTATTTCACTTTATATCCACTGGAAAATCCAAGAAAATTAATGAAATATTATGCAATAAGACTGGAGGTTTTAATTTTAATTTGAGTATTTTATCTTCTTTCATAGTACATTAGTCTAATACTAGTCCTGCTTCAACAGAAACATGACTAATGGCTTAGGTTTGTAAAGATAACATTCCATAAATCACTTATGATTTCAGATTAAGGGGATTCAAAGTTCTCAGAATGTGCTCAGGTTTCACTTAGCTGTAAAAAAATGGAGACAAGATGTTATTCTTTGTGAAAGCGGTAAGTAAAAACAAGGGAAAGGTAACTGACTTCTATGTATTTGAGAAAAGTAGTAGTTGTGTTCCCGAAATTTGTATGAATAGCATTCCCACATGTATCAACATGTTGAGGAATTTCTGACTTAAATACCACTGTAAATTTTTCCACTGTGGGTGGCAAATGCCGTTAACAACAGAGCCATGCACTACAGCTGTGGGAATTTCCATCAAAAATGATCAGTTTGAAATATACAGTCGTTGCTTCTCCTCCCCTCTATCACATCATCTTGTTTGCAAAGTAAAAGGCAATTGCCACTTGGTGAAAACTTGCAGAAGTACATTATGGACATGAAGTGCGGAGGATTTTAGTGAAATTAGTGCTTTTCTCCTGTGTATGAGTGTCACCAACAATGACGTCTAGAGTTGGTTCACCTTCTGATCAGCAACCCACAATACAGCGTAAGGCTGATTGCTGCATGCTGTTGTTCATTGGAAAAACTGTATGTTTCAGATATTCCTTTTCATATCTTCCTTTTTGCACACAAAGAAGAAAAAGATATGTGAATATCCAGTGGACACTTTATTAGAAATATTTTAAACAACTTCCAGACATGTCTTTGAAAGTCAGTGGGCGTCAGTGGAATTCCCGAAGAACTCAGGGCTTCTAGGATTAAATCATCAATGGTGACATTAGCACTCAGGTTTTCCCCACTAATTGCCATTTGTTCTTTTTCCCACTCTGTAAGTCTTTCTTAACTGAAAGATCGCCTTTTCTTCAGTAATTGACATAAATTTTGAAGGATCAAGTATACTGAAGTCTCTGGCACAGGAAAAAAAAAATCAAAGTGAGCTACACCAGGTAATTAGCACAAGATTTTAAGTTTTAAAGCTTTACACAACATAAACTGAGAAGTTCTTTTTTAAGAAGAAGAACATTTGAATTAGTATACTCTATTGCAGCCAATAACTGTACCTTAATAAACATTTCCTACTCTATTACAGCCGATAACTATATCTTATGAAATGTTTCTTGGCAGTCCACTAGCTCTCTCCTAAAAATTCGTAGTTCAGCGGTTCATAACAGAGCCAAACTTAAAGAGATGTAAAAATTCTGTACAGGCACGGAGAGACTGTTTGAATGTTGTTCATCTTGGCCATGTGGCAATTAAACATTCGTTGATTTTCTCTGAATTTTTGTATATTGCAGGTTTCTTTCCCTTTAAGTGGAAGGTTACACTGAGGGCCAAAATATTGTGCAACAAAATGATGCCGTAAATGTGGTCATCCTAGTGTAGGGAACTAATTACAGGTAATCCCATCATTAACAAACAAAGAAAAACTAACAATATTTTTACATATTCATAATGTTTCACATCCAAACGGTATTCGTTAGACATTTAGTTACACATTTCATGTATTTCAGTTTGCAAATTAAAAAAGGCATCTGAAATGCAGTTTTTGTGTGTGTAGCTTTGCTTCTGTTCTTTTTATTGAAAATGCAGCCTTGCAACATGTGCATGATTGTAGATTGTAGATTTACATAGTGTAAAATTACTGTAGTTTTATCTATTCAGTTCGAGAATTCAGAAAGGGACTTAATAAAGATTAAACTAGGAAGTAATATAAAGGCAGAGTGTATATATTTTGCACTTTTAAATAACCTTTTATAACAAGAGAACCTACTATCGTACAGTATACTGTAATTCAACTTTCTAGTGATACTCTTGCTATTGTCACAGTGTTGTCTTTACATCTGTATATGAATAGTTTGTATATGTACACACTTCAGAAGTGATTTATATAATGGAATATGTGCTCCCTGTCATCGTTATTAACATTGAACTGGAAAAATATTCACCAATTATTTTTTTTATAAATTATGAATGTACAGTGTAAATTAGTAAATCAAATATTGTAGCAATGAAGAGATGCACTTTAAAAATGTAAAAGTGTTTATCTCCAAGAGTGTTATTTTGTATAGATGTTTTTGAATAAATAATTTATTGCTCATTGCTGGTTTTTTCTCATTTATGAAATAAAGATAAGGGATTTGTTAACAGCTATTTGGGGTTTGTATTTTATCATCAGTGATTTGGTGGGTTTCTTAGTTTTTATAATGAAAGCTTTGTAATTGGATCAGTAAAGGACTTGGTCAACATTTCACCTTTTGTTTAATAAATCATCGTTGGCTTGATCTAGTTCCTATGACAAAGCCCAGGTGTGATCCATGATGCAGCCCGCAGTCCTTCTCATGGTCAGCCAGCGAGGGGACCTGGCCACAGCAGCTTCCTGCAGCCGTGAAGACCAGTTTTTGCCATGGAAATCAAGGTATGGGGAGAGGGATACATAACAAGTTCTTTCAGTCTTAGGCAGGACAAGATGGAGTCAGGGTCTGGCCTTTGTCTGTAATCTGGAATAAGGAATTAGAACACTCCCACTTCCTACGGTTTAAGTGCAACCTGTTGACATTTATTAAGAAACATAATGACCATGATATACATTCTTTTCAGTGAGAGATCAGTGCTGAAATCCTCAACTGAAAGGTGCTAAACAGCAAAATGTCCACAGCCTTCAAAGCTGGGCACAAGTCAGATTTGAAATTTGAGATTTCTTGTATACTTGTTCCTTGCTTTGCTAACAGAGGAAAAACCTGATGCATTAGGATCAACTCTACTGGGCAGATGTTTGGAAAAAGGGACTTCAGAAAAGTCTTATAAACAATTTTATTTTTTTTTAAAGTCTTCTATTATATCTAGCCTCTAAGAAGAAAACACATTTACCACCAAATAGGTGATACTCATATTGTTAATAGCGGAATCATCCACCTGTAGGGACTGTTAATTGTAGAAAGAAATCTTCCTAAAGGAAATAACAGTATTTCAAGAAGAGGAGAATATATTCTGAATGAAAAATAAATCCTGAGTTTAAGCCTAAAAGAAAAACAATATGTGCTAGTAATGGAGCTGAGGTTTCTTTCTTTCTTAGGTAATGCCAATACAGTGTAATCTAAGACAACCTGTAAGTGTTTAACCCCATCTCTTAGTCTTTGAATCAAGAGGTATTCTAGTTTCACGGTAGTGTATCGGATGTGACGGTTAGGCAACTGAACTGAAAGTAGAGACTGAAAAAACAACCACAGAAAAAGCCTTCTGTCTGTCACCAAATCTGAAAGCTGTAAAACTTTAAGCGTCCTTAATACTCCAAATTTCCATGTATGTTGATGTACTTTCCATGTAGGCAGAGGGCAAACAATCAGCAGGAAGGCTGCTTGGTCTCCAGGGAAAGGTTTGATGCTATAGCGCATCTTTAGAGAGCAGTCAAGCCAGTCTTTTCACACAATGACACGGCAGCTGCCATTTCAATTAAATATGTACTTCCATGTGGGGAGAGGCAGAGCGACACCTTTATTTAACTGCCTGTTGATTACATCACTGGACCCAGAGAGGGGAATATTCTTTTAAAAAGCGAGCTCCTTGAGCAGCTAGCTGTTTAGACAGTATCTTTTCCTGCCTGTCCCCCTTCTCTGCTCAGGGCTACCCCCTGAGAAGAAGCAGCAGAGGAGAATGTGTCTGCACCGCGGGTCACAGCATGGCATTTTAGCTCCAGCAGTCCCTGAAAGGGGCTAGTTTTGTTCACCAGCCCCTGAGCAACAGCACTGCAGGAGGGGCAGGACAGACAGCCAGGGGGGCTGCACGCTCTTTAAGCAACTCTTCCTCTTTGCTGGAGCCCTTGGGTGCAGTGTGGAAGCCGCCACCTTCCTCTCAAGAGGCTGTTGTGAATGGGAGCACTATTTGGCCTCCTGCTGAGGCTGTGCTGCTTTTGAGGGGAGGAGGCAGATTTGCTGAGGAGGGAGAGTAAGCCCAGATGAAGGTGCAAGCTTTGGTAACCCGGCAGGCAGGGCAATCATCTGGGGAGGTGTATTCCTGAGCTCTGCTCCCCTTTCCAAAGAGAAAAATGCGGAGATGTGAAGAAGGCCTCATTTATGTGCAGCTTAAATTGCATTTTACTATGACATATTGGACTTTTTCACTTCCCCGTGGTAGTAAATTGTGCTTCTCATGGCAATAGATGTAATTGCTTTGCACTAAATTATATTAACTATTTCAGATGGTTTGTTCTACTTCATGCTTGAAATGACAGAGCTGAATTATTTTCTGCAGTGCGTAGCTCAAGAGAAGAAAATTCCTGCTGATTGGGAAAAAAAAATGTGTTTTTTTTCAACTGCAGAAAAAAATGTTTAGACGGTGGCTAATTTTAAAGTAATAACATCTCTTTTGCTCTTGGGTTTTTAATGCTGGTTGCTGTTAGTTGTAATCTTCTTGACTTTTTCCAGAAAAGAGAGCTGTTCTTCACAGTTCACTTATATTAAACTAGGTCACACTCAGTCTTTGTTGCAGCCCATGAACTCAGGACTGGTAGTGTTGCACCTGGCAGAGAAATGGGTAGGTTAATTTTTAAGTACTCAAAGAGAAGCAGCTGTCTTCTCTTTCTTTCTTCTGAGAGCTAGAATTTATTGCTCATATGCAGCCTTATTTAATGATTCAGGTGGAGCTTTTGTGCTTCTGAAGGGGGAACTTTACTTGATGGTGTCAAAAGTAGAGCAAGAAGAGCTTAAGATTACTTGTTCAGTATCTATGCCATCTGTGAAAGTCCCATTGCATTAAATACTTATTGCCTACCCAGCACAGAGGTAGCTGGTCGAAGAGCCCACCCTTTCTTACCTAAGGAGTTGCAACAAGCTCAGATTTGCAGAACAGTCTTTTCTTGTTCCCTCAGAGTGGGTAGTTCCCAACCCAGCGGCAGCCCCAGCTCCTTTCTGCAGACCTACACCTGGCAATTTGGTAGGGAGCTCTACAAAAGCAAAGGATTTTACTTAAGGGGTATTTGTCTAACTAGCATGAAGTAGTACTTGTTCATGTTTTTTAAAGCATGTAAGACACTCCCTGTTACATACAAAATTATGACAGAAATCAAGAAAATGGTTGTGGCAATTAATGGAGACCCAGGACAGAAGAAGTAGGGTAAGGAACAAAGAACATGAAGGAAAAGAAGGAGGACATGGACCTGTTGGAGCGAGTCCAGAGGAGGGCCATAAAGATGATTAGAGGACTGGAGCACCTCTTCTATGATGACAGTCTGAGAGAGTTGGGGTTGTTCAGCCTGGAGAAGAGAAGGCTCCAGGGAGACCTTATAGCAGCCTTCCAGTAGCTGAAGGGGGCCTACAGGAGAGATGGGGAGGGACTTTCTATGAGGGAGTGTAGTGATAGGACAAGGCGTAATGGTTTTAAACTGAAAGAGGGTAAATTTAGATTAGATATGAGGAAGAAATTCTTTACTGTGAGGGTGGTGAGACACTGGAACAGGTTGCCCAGAGAAGTTGTGGATGCCCCATCCCCAGAAACATTCCAGGCCAGGCTGGACGGGGTCTGAGTAACCTGATCTAGATGAAGATGTCCCTGCCTATGGCAGGGGGATTGAACAATATGATCTTTAAGGTCCCTTCCAACTCTAGCTATTCTATGATTCTATGAAAATATAGAGATGGGGGATGGATAAAGGAGGAGCAAATGGAGGGTGGGGGCATGGGAAAGGTTTGGCAAACTGGAAATAGAAATATGGGATCAGCAAGAGGGAACTGCATGAAGACAGGGAGAGTAGTGAGGGAAGGAGGGAGGGAGTGTGTCCTGGCCTGGAAAAGTGGGGAATGCCTGTACCCTTGACTGAGAATGACAGTGGTGTTCCCTTCCAGGTGTTATTGAGCATACTGAGATGTGCCCTGGGGTGAGGGTGCAGGAGGAAGGTTGGAAAAAACACTGAGTAGAGTTGGGTCAAAGGGGGGCTGTAAGGTAAGACATTTCCGGATGACACACGTGTTGATAGAGTTTGTTACGACCATAAAATTACTGAAAATTACTAGAAAAAGATCAAGACTGGAAGGAAGGATCTCAAAAGGGAAGATCTAGTATTTTAATTTCTTGGGCACAATATTTAAATCGTATCTACTTTCACAGCACAAATTGTTGTAATTTTGCTCTTATCCAGCTCACTTCAGAGATTAAGTGTACTCACTTCAAGGAAAGGGTGAGACAGTTATACCTCGGGCCAATGTGGGGGACATGGAGAAAAAGTGAAACTTCAGGTGATAAATGAGCTCAAGGTAAAACACAGCTGAAAAGAAAAGAGGAGAAAGTAATTGAGGATTTGAACAGAAACTAGTGAGGAAAAACAGAGAGTCAGAGCAATCTGCAAAGGGTGCAAGAGACAGCTGAGCTGCCTGAAGGTAATGGCTTACACACACAGGTCAGGTTAACACTGACATACAAAGCAGGTCTAAATGAGAGGCCACAACTTTACTTTTACAGAAGTATTGTATCTAAGCACACCAAAAGCCTTTTGACTAACTGTCCTTCGACAATTTATTCTTACCTGTTTCATTCTCCAAGCAAGCTTTTTATTCTTGAGAGATATTGTAGTTCATCAATACAAGAAACTCTGAAATATGAAAAAATATATTATTAGACATAGGATGTTACTAATAATACTTTTAATGGAGAGTCCTTCACGTTTTTGTAAGAGGGCCCGTGTAAGTAAGGCACGTTGTGCCTATGCCTGTTCAACCTTCCAGCACCTTCTAAAACAGCATCTGGCCTCCAGATCTTAGATTCAAATTCTCCAGTCCAAAAATTGCACAAACCTGTCTTCTGCACTTTTCTCCTCCTTGAACTCCCAGATTCCTGCCGTTCTCAGGGCTAAAGGAGCATATGTACACCTGGATCATATTGTACGTACTGGAACATCCATAGCTTCATGAATGTCTCCTTCCTGTCTCTCAGAGAAACTTTCCTGCATCTGCTGTCCTGAAACCAAGATGAAGCATCTGTTAAAACCATTACCCAGACCTGGCACATGCACTATTTTAAAAAGAAAGTTATGGCACAAGCAGTGGAGTGCAAAAGTTGTCACAAACTATGGTCCCTGTGGGGCTTTAGCCATCTGCTTGCTAATTATGTATACCACAGCCTGGCTGTTGCACAGAAAACAAACATTGCTGCTGGCAGCTTTGTCCTGCCATATAATTACTGCAACCGGCACAGGCAGAATTCCAGGAAAGTTATGCCTTTTTCTGCCCATTCCTGTTGCGACTTTTTGCATGTTGCCACTTTAAAAGATCCACCTGCCCTTTCTGCCACCTTCTACCACGTTCTAACCTGCTAGCATCTGCCTTTCCCTGCCTCTGCTAATCTCTAGCTCTGACAGTGAAAGTACATCACATTACCCAAGATGTGCTTCTTATGCCACAAGAAGTTTGCTCATGTTAAGCTAATGTTGACATGGCAGTGGAGTATTTAAAATCTTTTATGAAATCTTGAGAAAGGGTCACCTTTTTGATAAGGTGGATATATTCACTGCCTTGGCAAATGAAGCTGTTTTACTTTGTCTCAGATGAGATCTCAAGAAGTGACAGTTAATTCAGAGCAGTCAGGGCATACTCCTCTGGTCGTCAAGTCTCTAAGAAATACAAGATGTGCACTCATCAGCATCTTCATTTCTTTCCTCACTGCTTTTCCCTGTGTGTGAGTAGCTCTCCCCTGTGCCCAGAGTTGACAACAGGGGACATTAGTCCACTGTGTTTGTCTCTTACAGACAGGCTTGAGAAGAAACAACCCGTGAGGATGAGCGTTGCCTCCCCCAGGTCTAGGCTCTTTGGCCCCTGTGTTACACTGCTGGGTAGTTGTGCTATTGCACAGGCAAACAAATGTGCTGAGTTTTCACTAAAGCAAATTCAGGTGCTTAGGTGCTATCGCAGTTAGGGAGCAACTGAAAAGAAGTTGAGGATATAAACTTCTCTGTGCCTCAGGGGGGAGAGAATATGGACATCATCCCTAGATTTATGTATATTAAGAAAAGCTACCTGGTGTCATAATAATATTTGGTTTTAAATGATATATGAAGACTATAAACACATCTGTATGAGTTATACACATGACTTCAGACTCTGCTTAATAATTTCTGCAGGTAAAGGAGTGATTTTTTATTCATGGTTCTCCAAAGGTATTATATTATATTTGTCATATCCCAAAGCTTCTACTGGTCCTCTTGTATAGTGTGCCCTTATTTATGGATGACTAACGACACCAAATTGATTAATCATGTCCTCCTGTTAGAGCTCTGGGAAGTTCATTTTGTCCTACAGAGTGGCCGTCAGCAGAGCCTGGGCATGTTACTCAGTCTATTCCATCACACAGTGGAGAGTCTGAGATGCTTCTATTTGCCATGTTGACCACATTCAGTCACCTTGAAAAAATGATTAGAGCTCACCTTTTTTTCCCCCAGCTGTTTCTTTAGTGAAGACCCTTTCATTACTTTGATACTAGTAAATTAAACTATATCGGGAAATGTTCAGGGATCTGAATTATGATTATCCCTAAGGTAAAATCGTGGAAATCGTCTCTGACGTAAAATCACATCAGAGCCAATTTTCACAATTTTACCTTAGCGATAAGCATTTATCCCCAGTCCAGCCAATGGTCTGCTGAGGAATTAGTATGAGCTGGGCACTGTGTGTTACAGGCAGTTTAGCTACACCCACCTCGATCTGAATAGGAGATTTCCAATAGTACAGATGAAAGCTATAATGTCTCAAGTGCATTTAATTTACAGTACAGCAGGAGCTTTCCATTCCAGAGAATCCAGTGTTTGTATACAAACTTCACCACATGGCATTGGTGCCATGTACCAATGAAAGGCACTTCTGTGAGTATCTTTTGGATGAGAAGAAGCTCTTTGATCCTTGATGACATTACTGAAAACATGAAAGAAGAGCTGGGTATCAAAATGATGAAAAATTACACAGTACAAAACACAGCATGGACTTACAACACTTAGATTATGGTAACATTTTTAGTGCATTCAGCAGTGTAATGAAACCATAAGGTTAGAGTGTGTTGCCAGTAGCACGTGTTGCCAGTAGCACATATTGCCAGTGTGCTACCAAAAACCATCTGCAAAAGTTGCTTCCCATTGAAGGATATTTCTCCCAAGTGTTTATTTCTCATTATCACAAATTTCATCATTTCTGATGGGAACTGTGATCATCTCAGAAGGCAAACAATTCTGCTGTCAAATACTATTGATCTGACTAGGGCACAGATTTGTTTTTCTGTCAGCTAAGAAAGGGCTACCTCGTGCACCAAGGATCAGCTGCATCACTGAAGAAATAAGGAATACGTTGTTAGGAAAAATAGATTTAGATATTTTCTAATTGGTACTCATAGCAATATGTGGAAGTGTCCCGGTGGTTTAGAGCAATGCACACATGAGCAGGTATCAGCTGATGTGCAAGGCAAGACCTCGTCCCAGACTGCCCATAATTAACTGCCTATGTACCATTATATACCCTACCCTAAGCTGGTGGTTAAAAAATCAGCCAGCCGGCTGGGCGCTGATGGGGTCCTGCCCAGCCAGAGCTCCTTCCTTCCACAGCAGAGCAGGGCCGGGAAGCCGGGCAGGAGCATGGGCTGGGGAGGATGGGAAGGGCAGTGGGTAGGTGTTAGCTACCAGTCTGTGGGAGGAGTGGTGAGAAGATGGGGGGAGGCACCAATTTCGTGTTCTTTCTGTCAGTTCTTGGACTTGTACTCCTTCTCACACAGAGCTGGTGCCACAGTACATGTCCCTGGTACCCAAGGAAATTGTATGTGAGAGCCAGGAACTAAGGCATGCCCAGGGGGCCAGGGCTCTGTGAAGAAAGTTTTCCTTCTTCTCTTTCTTCCTCACTGCACACCCTTGTAACCTCTTTCAATTCCCATTGGTTTTTTTGCTACTTGCAATTTATGTTCTATTTCATGGTCAAGGTTGTTTAACTCCAGTACAGCTCACGGGTATTGTATCTTCTTACCCTTTTTCTGCAGAATTCAAAACTTGCTCCCTATAGGGTTTTTTTGCCCCAGTGTAAATGCTCAACTGCATCAGCATTTTCTCACCAAACCAAGCACCTTCACTGCTTTAAGCCTCACATTGTTAAAGCTTACTCAGTCTCCAGACCTCAGAAATGGACATGATGAACTTGTATACTGTTGTCAATTCCATACATTGACACCAGATCCGTATTTTTTTTAATTTTCTTTTTACATCTCAGGGGCACACATTATTTTCTGTTGCCAGAGCATTAACCTGAAAGGTCTATTAAGAATCAGTGATGATTTCTTTATGTCTTCTTTTTCTCCTTAGTCACAGCTTTTCACAATTCTCTTTATCACGTGTATATCACCTGCACAGTTTATTTCCAAAGTCATCGCCTTATATTTGGCTGCATTAAAATGATTTTATTGGATTTGTAAGTCTACCCACAGTATCTATTATTAATTTTGCCTCAATTTGGATATGAAGACTTCAGTGAAAAATGAGTTTTGTTGTGTCCATGTCATTCCATATATATATATATATATATGTACATATAAATATACACATGCTCACACACATAATCTTCCCTGTTCCTTTAGCTAATTGGTAACCTCTGCTTAATTGTTTGCAAAGTGTTGATTCTCATTAATATTCATTTAAATATGATGGGTTTCATTCTAGTTATTACTTACTATTTAATGCTGCATGCCTGATAATTCTCATGTGCCTTTTTCATCTGGATGTTAATATAAAATTAAGAAAGCTGTAGCATCTCTTGTTTGTTCAGTCTGAGAGTTTTCTAAAACATACTTTATCTAGCAGCAGAATGCTTTAAACTCGACAGGGCATTAAAAATAACAGCTCAAGATTTGTGGAACCTTGACATGACGTCAAATAGCCAAGATGTTTTTATTACTTAGTCATAAGGCTCACTTGAACACTAAATGTCCCAGCGAGTAGTGCTGTGTGACCTCTTAATACCAGTGCTCATGAAGAATGTTTCATTTAACTTCTTCAGATCATTTACTTTCCTGATTTGTGACAGACTAATGGAAATTTGGAGATGAATTCAGAAGCATACTCATTTGCTTGAGTGAATATGAACTTGGATGAAAACAGTTCAAGAGTATCTCATTAGATTTAAAATGTGTTTTTCAATTAACAAAATGTGTTTATAATGTAGGATGTGTCTAGTGAACAGTCCATCTAATGAGCTGGTGGCCATCTTGAGAGATTTTTTCATTGCTTGATTTACTGAATAGAAGTCTAATTTTTCACTGGCTGTTTGTTTCCCTTTCCTCTTTCTCCAAACTGTTTGACAATTCCACATCTGAAACCATTTCTTACTGTGTTAATATCTACCATTGCCTTTATCTTTTAATTAATCAAAAAATAATTGAATATGAAATAATAAATCTGGGAGGTCAGCGCCATACTTGGGAAAATGCAACCTACCAGGCAATTCACTAAAGCAGACCAGCAGAAAACATTTATGAGTCTTTTCAGTCACGATTTTCTGCTCCTCTTCTTTTATAGTTGTCCATGTCCTTTTTTTTGAGCACTTTGACTACACCACCTCATTTCCTTCTTTCAGATGATGGGTACAAAATGAAAACATGTTGCCACTGCTTTGATTTTCACAGTAACTTGGTGTTGAGGGGCAGGAGGTGAAAGATATTAGTCCAGTTCCTACTGCTACCAAGGAGCTTCTGATGTGAGAGGTCCATCTGCCATGATTCCCACCATGGAAATATTTACACAATATTTCACTCATTGCAAAGCACTACAAAAGGAGGAGACGAACATCTGCCATCTGTGGACACTTTTGAGTATGGCAATGAATCACTCAGTACTGTCACCTCCCAATTTTTCTTCTGAAATCTTAAATCCTCTTGTGGATTTGTCACTAACCATGCTGAAAGCCTCATTCACAGCAGGCAGAACACTAAAATTGGTCTGTCCTAATTGTATTATGTGGCCATTCTTTTTATATTCCTAAATAAATTCCTGTTTTCTGCTAAGTTACAAAAGATAATGCTTGTTATCTTGTTAGTATTTGATGAGCTTTATAGCAATGTGACATATGATGTATCTACCTACCATCCTTAAATCCAAGACATAAACTTCATTATATGATACTGCCGTGGTCTCTGCAAGAAGGCCGTGCATTGTAAGAAGGCAGACATCTCACCATTAAGCTTGCCGTTAAAATGATCTGTCTGAAAGATATTGAGTTTGATCTGAAATCAGTGCTTTATCAAGATGAAAGATTTATTTTCAGTCTCATTTTAAAAAGAAAAGTGTTTGTGATTCAAGCCACTGAATTTCAGACCTTGTATAGACCTTAAAATTGTTCATCTGTTCAACATTCTTCCACATAAATCATAATTTGCTCTTTAGTTAAGGCAGAGTTTTCAAACAGTGATATACAGACTTGGCATGAAGTCAGACACAAGAAATTGAGTGGACTGTCCTCTGCAGCTAAATTTACCTTTACAGAGTCTTGTTCTGCATTTATTACAAAGTATAATAAACCACAGCATATTTAAAAATATTCTTAGGAAAATATACTGTAACTTGAGTTTTAAATATTGTTTGCTTGCATGAGATATAACATCAGTTTCGGTTTAAATCAACATTTTAACAATTATGGTCTATAGATTTATTCAGTTAACTTTAATTGAATTTCAGTAATCCCAGTTATTTACATGTTATATTCCACCTGTTTCTGAGAAAAATAATTTATCTGAAAGCATAATTTCAGCATCATACACTAAAAGTAGTATGTAATGGCCAAATCCTGTTGATCTTACTCAAAGCAAACAATTAGCCTAAGGAAAGATAAGAATATATGATATATTCCACCAGCCTGAGACAACTTTTCTTCTTCAGGGTGAGACCATAACTAATCTGCAAAGGCAGAAACATTATTTTAGAGAACCAACATGACATTTGGAAAACCAGTCACCTAGTCATCCAGATGGATAAATAGTTTTTTCAGCCACAAACCACCAAACTCTTCCAGATCAGCAAGGTGCTTGTTCTTTCTTCAAGCCTACTTATTGCAGGAGTAAAGGTCCAAAGCTCTTTCTCTTCCTTCCTTGCTTATAGTACTTACTGCTAACCTGGCCAGTTATTTACTGCCCTACTTCAGCTTATTGCCTGATCTTTTTATCTATTTATTAATCACGTGAAAACAATTTAATCACAGAGCCTGAGGAAAATTAAACAGCTTCCTCTCCACCCATCTGTTATTCACCGTCTTATAAAAAGACTGAAATAATAGCGGAACTCTTTAGTTACTATAGAACTATTTGTCCATATATGTACATATATTTTTTCACTTATTATTTATCCTTTAATTTTAGAGAGCTACGTATACCAGTTAAGTTGAGCTTCAAGTCATACACCATAGAAATTAGTCCTAAGAGCCATTTAGCTTTGTATTTTGCATTTGACTAAAAGCAACAATTATTGCTGAGAGAAGCTTGTAAAAGAACAATAAAAATTCCAGCCATAGTCTGTTTGTGATTGAGGGAGTTCCTGATGCAAATCTTGTCTCTCATTGGCCTTGGTATATTTTTATTCCACAAAATTGACAAAATATTTCTATGAACTCATATAAACTTATTTTACTGCAGCTTCTTGACACAAGCTCTTCCACAGTCTAACTATGTGTTGTCAAAATAATTGCCTTCTTTCATTTGTTTTCAACACGCCACCCACTTGACCCTTAGTTCTGTACTGGAATAGACAGTGAATGATCATTACCTATTCACCCTCTTCATCCCATTTCTGGCTTCAGAGACCTCTGTAAGGTCTTCTCTACCTAAAGAGAATAATAGCAAAAAGTGTTTCTAGTAAAATGGAATTAATTTTAGAAAAAAACTGAGTGCTTGAAGTGACTAGATGATATCAATGCAACCCAGCTAAACTGACCTTGCTTTGTAAACTACTTTTCTTTCACCTTTTCATGCATTTTTTGACTTGGTGGCATTTTGCTGAACTAACTAGAATAAGACTAATTGCTGTTGTTTGTATGATGTTAAGCTGGAACTTCAGCAAAATTGATTCTGTTGGAGTATTGTACAGCTATATGCACTTTTTACATCTCCCTTCACAAAAGAGTGTTCTCGGAATTTTAATAGCCAGAAGAGATCAGAGACTAATTTTTCTATTATAGATTAGACTTCCATATTAACAGAGTGTCCTTCACATCATGCTAGAGCTCAGGATTGCACTAAATATTGCAAAACAGTGTAATCTGCTGTCAAAAATAGCTCCTGCAACTGCACAAATCTGTCTTGGTGGTCTCTTATTCTAATCCAATGCTTGTAAGAACTGATGATGCCTCAGAGAGCCTGGTAGGGCTGCAGGCTCTTACAATGCACATGTAAGAGTTGTTCTGAGGTTATAGAAATGTGTCCATTCCCTGTATCAAACATTAGTTGCAATTGCATAATATTTTAAGTATGGGCTATTTTTTCTGAATACCATAGTAGCCCTGCAGAAATTCATATGTGTGAACAATCCGAAAATATATTGCTTTGGGGTATTTCCTTGAACAGAATTTATATTTTTATCAACAGCTCCAAGATCTACTTTATAGGTCTTAAACTTTTAAGAACACAGATACAATACTGTTCTTCATATGCAGATTCAAATCTTGAGAATATAACAATTTAAATGAGTCAATTTAAAACTTACTATTGATATGGTTAACTTTTAAGGTTCACTGCTGCTTTTGTTAAGAGTGGTGTTTAGCATCAGGACTGTTTTATACTTGCCTTGTACTCCATGTTTCGACAGTCATTGATCCGTGCAGTTTCACTACAGGGAGAAAGGTCTGACACCCTTTCTGCAGAAAAAAGAGCTGAAGACAGGCAGCTAACAGAAAATCCTGAACAAAGAGGATACATTCAGCAAGATATTAATTCAAATTATCTACACTGGCATGTACTCAATAAATGAATCTCGGATTCAAAAAATTAAGGTTGTTCTCGAGACACTAAACTTTGCCTTCTTAATTCTCTTTCAGCAGATTTCAATAACAGGATTCTGGAAGGGAATCAGTCCTGTGCAATTAAGACTTCCCCCACCTTCTAACTAAAACTGTGTTTGAGGCTCAGTGGGGTGTTAAACATAATCTTAAATTAAAATCAGGAATCTTAAATTAAAATCAGGAAAACACGAAATAGATGCTACCATTCAAATTTTTCATCACAGATTAATTTACTGCAGGTAACCATTTAGAGTCCACTATTGACAAATACTTCAACTGCAACCAATGAGCAACAGTTGAGATCCTCATTTAAACAAATCTTGATGTAAGTATTCAATTTTTTGAATTAAATAGGGAAGCTTTGATTTTTTCCTGTGAAATTGCAAAAAAAATCAGACTTGTTTTTCACTTTAAGAAAGCCCCTCAACTCTCAGAAATGAAACCTGTGATACTTGCAAAGTATTTGAAAGGATATAAGTGAAAGCTCCTTATTCTGTTAGGTGTTTGGAATGGATTTGCTTTTCTCAATGCTTTGCTGTGCCATGGAAGAATTCAGTCTTTTATGTTGGTTTGTTTTTTGTTTTTTTTGTTTTTTGTTTTTTAATCTAAGGAAGCCACCTTAAAAGCTTTGCAATTTGGAACGGGCTTAAAGAGGTACTGCAAGTTTGACTTCTTGTCTGCAATCTCAAAGCCTCCAGCTAAGAAGCATAAACCTACTTTTCCAGTAGAGTACTCTCTGCTTACTCATCACCAGTGTCCACTCACCTTTGGAGGGAACAGGCTGTGGATGATATCCCTGAACTGAAGTTTGCTATAACAACAGCCTTGAGTTTTCCTCCAGTCAGTTCACATGCTGGTAGGGTTTTTTCACTGCCATATACCACAGCCACCAGCTCTAGGACGCTCCCTCCTACCCAACCCCTACTTTCCTTATCACCCATGGCAGCGATCAAAACACTGATCTTTGGCTCCACCTTGCGATCTCCCTGTCCAGACTAGCAAAAATTAAATAAGGGAATCCTCAGTCCTGATTCCAGCTCTGATTTTGATCTCTCTGCCTAAGTAGGAAATGGAAAAAAACAGCTAGTTAGATTCTTTAGGTCAAAATAGAAACTAGTTGTCTTTAGAAGAAGCAATGGTGTTGAAAAAGTGTAACTAAATTAAAATAGGTAGGCTCAGAAGTGTGAAATAAATTATCCAAGAGAACAAAACAAAATAAAAAACGCTGCAAGGAAGCTGGTGGGCAATTTGGGGGTCATCAGGTGAGTTTAAGAAGGTTCTTTTGGTAAAGCACCTAGAACACATAAAATAGGACACAAAGTTGCCTTCTTTGTGAAATACATTAACAAAGAAAACTGGTGAAAAGTATACCCAGAATTTACTTTACTGAATAACATCATAATTTTTTTTTTTTTTTTTTAGTCTGAACATGTGTCCTTTGCATTTCCATGAAAACAACTCTGATATCAGAGCTGATTACACAGGTAGCTCTTGGTTCCTTGCAGGACAAAAATAAACAAACCGAACATTAACGTCAGTTTCTCCTTTGTGTGAACGTACCGTGGCCAAAAAGATTTTGAAATCATTTGCACTTTTAAAGCTTGAGTGAGTACCAGCGCATAAAGCTGATAGCACAAGCCAGGCCCCTGGAAAGTACTTCACTTTCAGATTTCAGAACAGTAACCGCCATCGATAAAGTACGGAACTGTGGAAAAAAAATCTCCTCAACAGACAAAAGGTCAGACTATAAAGCTTTTTCTTGCCATTTTCCAGAAGAAATTCATCATATTAACTCATGAAATGTGAAAAAAGGGGTATTTTCACACTGCATTTCTATGGGCAGTATTGCTTCCCTGAATTCTTAGAGTTGATTTATTAGTTATTAATTTTCTTATGTTGGTGGAATATATAGAACTAAAAATATTCTTAATCTTTTGATTTCCGATCAACATAACGCATGCGACAAATGTTACCTCTTGGATAGTTTATATCTTTGTATTGCCGTAATAACTACCAGAAAACCAGGGCACTGAAATGGAGAATGTAGCTCCCATTTGCCATGGGAGCATACTCATCGTGCTGCTTTGATGGCACAGTTATGCACGGACAGACGTATAGAGGGCTCTGATCGATGTTATTATTAGTTTGGCCACTTTTGCTGTCTTTTGTGCAATGACTAATGTTAATGCACAGAGAAGTTTCAAAACAAATGTACTATATTGCTGAATTTTTAGTATGTAGCTAAGTGTTGCTAATATGGTCAGAACATACTATCTTATAAAAAAATGTAATGTATTTCCTTGTGCTAGAAGTTTCTTAAAATGGAAAAAAAAGTAAGACGGAAGAAAGGAAAAAAAAGAAAAAGAATTACAGTTATTTCTGAAAATTAATATTTTGAACTTCAAAAACATAGTCAAACGTGGCTACAAATCTAATTTAAAAGTAAAATTTACCATATGTGGGAAATTATTTATAGTGTGGCTTATAATTAGAAGATGAAGGTACCTATTTTGTCAACAATTATCTCTGCTTTCTTTTAGATGAAAGTGTTCGTTATTTTGGGAATTTCAGCAGCTATAGCCTTCACAGCTGTTTTCTTTTCTTTCCTTCAGATAGGCAAAGATATCCTCTTTGGTAAGTAACAGAAAAACTACATGCTATTTTCTTTTGTCAATGATTACTGTTAAGCTGAAAATACACTGGCACCACAGACAGTTTAGCAACGGCAGTTTAGCTTAATCTCTTTTTATGTGCAAAATACACTATCTGACTTCTGCAAGAATTATTCCAATGGTGTTTTCTTTTAAAACGCAGCTTCATAAATTCACAAAGGAAAACTTTGTATGTGTAATGCGTCTCAATTATGTATTCTTTGACTAGGAGTGATTTTACTGTCTTAGTGACATTCATATGTCAGATGACATGTTTACAAGCACGGCTGCTAGATTTCTTTCCCAGACTGCCAATCACTATGTTTAGTCATCCTGGGCTGGAGTCAGTTGCCATAGGATGTCCCACCTGGCACCCTGCTGCTGGCCCACAAGGGTCTCCTGTGGGTCCATTCACTGCTAGCACCCTGCGGATGCCAGGGAAACTTTAGACCCCCTCAGATTGCAGTAATGTCTACGTTCAAACAATATAATCTTGCCATCTTGAACATCAGAGCTATTTTATTTGCATCTGTTCAATCTGAATCAATTAGATCTCATAGACGAGAAATGCAGCAGATACTAGACTGAATTTTAAGTGACTTCCGCAGAGAGTGATTTTTACATTAAAGTAGGGCGGAGGTGATGAAGAAACAGGATTTCAATCTTTGCATTCTCTTAATTATATAGCTATAGATTTGATTTGGAAGGGAAAGTCCTTAGGAAAATTTTCACTTGAAGTTAGTGTAGAATCACAAATAAAATAAAATAATATAAAAAATAAAGTAAACGAAAAAACTGAACAACGCCCCAAGCCATTACTTCAGATGGGAAATCTTTTTTGGACCATCACTCAGAATAAGGGGATCAGTTTTATTTTCCTGTGGCAGTGAGAAAGAAGACTTCACTGAGAGGTTCACATTAACGATTTATTTGGACTTCACTCACAGGTCCGCTATGCCACTATTGCAAGCTTTTGTGCACACAATGGAAGAATGCACTATTGCAATTAAAGGGGAAAAGAACAAAACGATTCACAGAATACGCTATTGCCACCTAACAAGTGATGCCGGAAAGTAACAACAAAAACCACCAGCGCGCTAGATATGAATACCTTAAACAAGTGCACA
>VXBH01002826.1:120380-135070 GCA_013400035.1 Rynchops niger
TTAATTATATAGCTATAGATTTGATTTGGAAGGGAAAGTCCTTAGGAAAATTTTCACTTGAAGTTAGTGTAGAATCACAAATAAAATAAAATAATATAAAAAATAAAGTAAACGAAAAAACTGAACAACGCCCCAAGCCATTACTTCAGATGGGAAATCTTTTTTGGACCATCACTCAGAATAAGGGGATCAGTTTTATTTTCCTGTGGCAGTGAGAAAGAAGACTTCACTGAGAGGTTCACATTAACGATTTATTTGGACTTCACTCACAGGTCCGCTATGCCACTATTGCAAGCTTTTGTGCACACAATGGAAGAATGCACTATTGCAATTAAAGGGGAAAAGAACAAAACGATTCACAGAATACGCTATTGCCACCTAACAAGTGATGCCGNAAACAATTCACAGAATACATTATTACTACCTAACAAGTGATACCAAAAAGTAACAACACAAACCACCAGTGCTCTAGATATGAATACGTGCTAGATATGATTAAACGAGCGCACAAATCATGATCTTAGAGCATGCTAGACATCATCTGTGTGTTATTAAATCACTTACCTTCCCTCTCAGGTAAGGCCACTCGATCCTGGGAAGTTACCTTGCACAGTGTCCTGGACAAGGGGGGAAGAATCTCCTACAGGCCAGCTGTATCTTTGGAAGATTCCCCGTTTTGCTCCCCAAAACTTTGGACTTAAAATATCCTGTTTCAATGACTGGGCAGGATTGTGTCTGAATGGATTGCACTGTCAGGGATGGTTACCTGCGGTGGTTTGGTGGCCCCTTAGGTAGCAATGTTTATTTTGTGATGTCTGGTCTCACACTCACAGTGGTGGGATGTGACTCAGGGCATTTTGTTTGTTAAAGGCACCATTGGGGTTTAGGTTCTTATTGTAATGCAGTGTTGAGACCACCCTGAACCGAGCCATTTCCACATTTCCCCCCAAGTTACCTCTGCATAGATAGGGATCGATAAGCATCTGCCGAGGTGAGATGGAACTGAGTGGAATAACAGCTCCCTGCATCTCACCTTTTGTGCTCTGCAACCTGTTTGGCCAGGTGATCCCATCCATTTCCATAATGGATCCTATACTTGGAGCTTCAGTATTAATTGTGTGGAAAAACATGGTCTAAAATGAGGTTATATTATATGCTAGTTAGTGTAAAACAAATTCTATGTGGACTGTAAATAAATGGAACAGATAGACTGTACATGATTCTTTTTTAAGGTAAGGGTCCTTTGGTCTGATGGGAACAATACAAAATAATGTTTATTACTGCGAGGACCACATTTTTTTAAAACACTACATTGGTACTAAAATCGTAATTCTCAGTAGAAAAAGAAGAGAGAGAATGGAATTCAGGTATAGCAGGGGGATATTCTCTTCTAGATCAGAGTCTGAATCAATACCACATGATGAGCAATACTTTGAGCGTAATATATTTCTCAGAGGCAGACTCCCTAAAAGTAATTAAAAATCACGCAATATTAAATCCTAATAGAATTAGTTCTTGTATGGACTATAAAAATCTTTAAATGCTTTTTAAAATAGACTCAAAAAAATTTTCAAATGAAACAGAAATCTGAATGATAACATTAAATGAATCACAGAGTAGTTTATCATGTATAGGTGAAAAAGAGAAATAACTACTGCTGTACTTAAAGGCTGAGAAGATCTTTAGTCAAGTAAAGTAGAATTTTGCCTAGGAAAGATTATTCCTCATCTTACATGTTATCTTCCCTTTAGCTGAGCACCCTATTCAAAAACAGATCACAGAAATAGTACAACATGGACTACAGTTAAAATATGTCACCTAAAATTGCAGTGTACATAAATGATGAGTAATTGCACATAAACGATTGTTAGCAAACTATTTTTATTCATAATTTATTTTCTAAGAAAAAAATGGGTAATCTCACAAAATATAGATTGGGACTTAAACCACTGAATTTTAAATATAACCAATTCATTTAATATAAAGCTAGATCTATACAAAAGAGGAATAATCTATGTTCCATGGTAGCACTTTGCAAAATATAGCACAGCTGAAGTACTATCAGGTTCACATATGTCTCTCCATCAAACATAGGTGGAGAGACAAGAATAGGGGTTTTATGCATTGGTCACATCCCAGAAGGTCTTAAAGTTTGTTAATGATGCCTGAATACAGACTTGAATTATTCATGTGGCTCAGGCCGGCTCATGCTACCTGTGAGGGAGGCTGGGATTTCTCCTATCAATCCAAGGACAGTTTAATGCAAAATACACATGAAGCCTAAGGAGCATAATCGCATACCCAGAACACAACATGTTTCCAATGGACCTCTTAGGTTTGGTACTACATAACATGCACACCTGGATTTTTACCGGAAGAAACACAAGGAAAGTCTAACTCTTCAAGCTTTATAAATCAGGGAAGAATTGATTTACTACCTCTACCTTATCTTTGAGAAAAGCCAGAAGCCACGTTGGTTTCAGGAACACTAAGACATGGAGATCCTTTTAATGAGGAAAAATTATGTATACCTTAATGTTACAAACCGGTATATTTTTAAAATGTAAATATTTGAGTAAATGTGTCATTGAATAACACATTCATCTTTCTTCCTTATTATTTTTTTCTCTGTCGAGAAGAAACTGAAGATAACTGTATTACTGAGGCTATCCAGAAGGGCTCTGATCTGGTGGATTATGCTGCACATTATACACTGAAAAGGTAAAAAAAAAAAAAAAAAAAAAAAAAACAAAAAAAAAAAAAAAAAAAAAAAAAAAAAAAACAACAACAAAAAAAAACAAAACACTGAAGGATCTATTCAGCAAAAAACTTTCAAAAGAGAGAACTTTGAGATCAACTGGTTTCTTTGAGAAAACATATAATGATCATGTTTATGATTATCTGAACCAAGACAACCTTGTGCATTATGACTGCATGAGTTCCTCTCTTAAAATGTGAGAAAAATAAGAACTATGAAAATAAATAGGAATGTTTTTCTGGTCTAAGTAACACACTACATTCCATTAACACGTGGCTCAAAAAATTGTGTTTTTATGGACATTACATATTTTTGAACTTTATGTTTCTTCCAGTGCAAAGTGAGATGGGAACAACTCCAATCGCATCAATGTTAAACCCTGTTGCCTTAAAAGGGACTGTTGATTTGACTTTCACATTTCCCCTTCCCTGTAAAACAGATGTAATGAAAGGATAAGGGAAAGGAAGTAACAGTTTTATCTTGAACCATGGGTCATGAACAACTTGGGGAAACCTCCTTTGTGCTTGAGTCATGCTATGAGAGGGATCCCTTTCTAGAAGCGATGGAAGTGCCTCTGGATGACTAGCCATGAGTCTAAACATTTCAGACATTTTCTGTATAACTCTGACTATACAAAATTAATTTCTCTTCAATATTTGGAACACATCACCTAAGTTTTACAGGGTGCAATCACCACCTTTTTGCTTAAACTTCCCCAAAGGACTTGTCTCTGTGTTTTGAAAACAAGTCACCATTTGCAGAGCTCTGGTAGAGATGCCTGTATGGATAGAACCTGTCAAGAACTGTGTCTGATCAGTTCATAGAGACTGACAGCACTTTCATTTTGTAGTTTTAGGGGTAGTTTTTGTAGTGGTACTACTTTGGTGACAATCCTGAGGCAAGCAAATTTACAAATGTAGATCTCAACTTATCAGTGGCTCAGCTGCCTCATGTACCAGATGAAGATACTGACGTTTAACTCCCTCATAGGATATTGTGGTAATTATTTGGTCAATATTTGCCCAATGTCTAAAAGATGACAAATGCTAAAAGATAAATGCTTAATGATTGTTTGAACTCTGTTAGGAATAAAACTGAGACCACTTGCTCACCCCAGATAAACCACTGGACTGCTAAGCTTTCTTCAGAATATTGTGTACGTTGGCTACATAGGCTCTAAAGAACAGTGTTATTCAGAAGTCCTGTTATTGGATTCCCTTTAAAAGCCTTTGTAAGAAGTGCAGTCACAGCATGGCTGGGGTTGAAAGGGACCTCTGGAGGTCACCTGGTCATTTCTCTTCTTCGGGTCCCCTCTCATCCCTTCCTCTACCCTCCCTTCTCTTCACTCTCCTTTCTTCCCTTTCCTCTTTTTGTGCATCTTTTAACAGTAGCAGTTGAAAACTGAATCAATGATTTAAAGCTGTGAAGTGTTTTATTTAATAGACAATGTTGTTAACCATTGGATCTTTCTTAGGCAGAACATTGCTAGTAATAGCACTCAGAATTGGTCACGTCTTCTGCTTAAATTTGGGGTTAACCCTGTAAGCAGCCAAAGGCTTTCAGCAGAGCATCGAAAGATGTGCATTAATATCACCACTGAGGCACGTGTTTTCCTGTTTTGGGGAATCAGAGCCACAAGTATCTGACACCTGCATTAGGCGTCTGAGCCTCATAAGACTATCACTTGCTTTTATGTTAACTGGTATAAAATACTCAGTTTTTCAATTTACAAATGATCATTACCAGAAGTGGAAATTGTATTTCTATTGTGTGCTTTTCTATAATTCAATTCATTGTGGCCAATTAAGTGGGACAGTGTGAATTATAAATATCATTAAGAGACTTCCTCCTGTTTTAATATAGGCTTGTAAATGGACTCTACACCTGCCTCTTAGATATTAGCCCTTGCAAGTACAGAGAACAGAGAACTGAACTATTGTCTAATCTGATCATTATATTGAGGAGTGAATGTGTTTGAATCTTTAATTAAATACTTTTGCATTTTCATGTCAGTTTAAAGAGGCTTCTTTCCTTTGTAACTTGCAGAATACTGTATATTTGAATTAAAGCTTTAGTCAGTCAAAGGTTAAAAACAAGAAAGGAATGCATGTGACTACAGATTTGAGTTTCTGGAAGTTGCGGAGGTCACCATGCTGTGAAAACTTATTTTACTTTGTCTTACAAGTAATTGAAGGAAACTACAGTCCAATAGTATGAGCTCAGTGCTCTCCTTGAGACTGAAAAGACAGTCCTGAGATGAAAAGGCAGCTCCTTTTTCAGGTTAGAATGGCAAAACTCCTATTTGTTCCATGTACAATTGTCCAACCTGATGTTTGCTGAATTCATGATCTAGGTGTCTGAACTGCAAACTGAGTCAAAATAACTGCATTTCTCATGAGACTTCAGTTTGGCCTTGAATTGTAATGAAAATGGACAATGACATTTCTTCACCTCAGCTGTCTAATATCATCACTTAAAATCTTGAATTGTCGTTTGTGTTTTAAGCCGGCAATGTGACCGACAATGCACTAAACATATTGGCTGAAATTGTTTTATTATTCTAGTTTTTAAAACATGTCAGGATTTTCTAGGAAAATGCCACTTCTTCAAAATTACTTACCAGTTTTAAGGTCACTTGAGTCCCAGTAGGGTCCTCATAGTTTGCTGTGCTGTTCGTGATCGTCTCCCCTTGCCAAGTGCTTCTCATGACTGTTTGCTAGTACCTGCCTGCTATTCCAATTAGCTTATGGGTTTGTTAGTCTTTAAGAGTAGGTGTTCTTGTTTGTCATTAAAATATAAACATTCATAATAGTATTGACATAGCATAGATGGAGCACAATGGCATCATCATTAAAATGTACTATTTGTATTACAGCGGCAATGCCAATGGGAATCTAGGCAGCTTGGATAGGGCTCTCAGAGCCATATGTCACCTGTGAGGTTATGACACTTACCCAGTGGTATGTGCAAAAACGTTGCTAATTTACTACCAGGTGCATTCTAACATCCATTTTGAAAGCGGCAGTTGGCTTGCGAGAGGAAACTCTACTTCCAATAAATCTCGTTACAATAACAAGCAGTACAAATTATGAAACTTGTACTAGCTTTAACTAGTGAGTCACAGCACTGCTGGGAAGGCTTCTGATTCTGACTGTACATTCCTTTTTTTATTCTGCTGAGTCTCTGTTTTTTTCCGGGGTTTAAGTTGTAGAAGAAACTAAAGATAACTCCAGAATGGGCAAGCTGTGCAAAGTGATAGTCTCTCAGGCCCATGCTGCACACAGTTGCTGATCATGTATTTCTCCTCTTAGAACTTGGAAACTAACTCAAAAGGACTGCTGAACAAGTTATGTATAAGACAGATGCGAATTGTGGTGGTGTGTCAGGTGGGGCTTCCTCCCTTGTGCTAGGTATTTGGTTTGAATGAGTTTTAGATAAGACACATTTTTAGACTGCTCTTTGGACTTATCCTAACGTAATGAAGGTAAGTACAATTCTAATGCAAACACAAGAGGTTTTCTCAGCTTAATTAAAGAAAGAAATGATTGAAATACCTTAGTATATTTTAACACATATTTTAGCTGAATGCATACTGTTCTTAAGGCATTAAAAAGTATAGATGACAACCCTAAAAAAATCAAACCTTAACAGCAGATTAAAGATATTTCTTATCATCTTCGTTCTGGTACAATTATTTTTATTTACTGTGTCTACATTTGAACTAGTTCATGTTTTTAAAGAATCTAAATTGTAAACCTCCCAATTTAAGATTAATCTATTGGCCCCTGTCTATGCCAACTCAAAAGGACCATCTATAGAAGGGACCATCTATGGAATCATCCATTTGCATAGGGAAGTGGAAAATAATTTTCAGTGCTCCATACAAGAGGTTATAGTTGCAGAAATGCACTGAGCATGATGAGTTAGTCAGTGCTGCTCTGGTCTTTAAGCAGACTGGCCATGAATGTACACATTACAGGAAAGAAGAAATTATATTCTTTATCATTTTATAACTTTATCACTTTATGTTCTGCACTATGACACTGTTGTGAGATACCTCTTGAATGGTGACAAATATCTAAAGCATGAATTCTGGTTAGAAATCTCTAAACAAGGTATTCTATAAATATATTCATTTAAGGCTGAAAGAAATCTCAGAGACACAAAATACCTGAGGCTGAAAGAGAAACCGTGACCCACACTCTGGAGAATTTATTTTATTTGGGTTTTTTAGTATATATATTTTTTTAGTTGTGATCTGTAGTGAGACTCAGTAACTAAGAGTCTGGCAAACATGAAGAACCCTCTGGCCAAACACCATGGTCTGCACTAGGACTTATTTTATTGAACAAGTATGAGGACACTTCATATCTGATCTCATCTTCCTAATAATGCCATTATCACAGGCCATTCTAGTAGCTTTACGGGGCTATTTCTGCAAAATATCAAGATAACTTGTAACTTACACAGTGAGAAAACCAGCATCTTCTTCCACAATCGGAGCTCAGCTTCAGGAGTGGGGGTAAGAGCTAGAAGGGACTAGCATGCATATACTGAAAAAGGAGAGGGATGGGACAGGATGGGGCATGGCGTGACACACAGGAAATGTGGCAAACTAAAAAATGCTGTAATAATCTTACAATATCTGTGAGATTAGACAAAAAAATAGAAGAGAAATATCTCAAAATGGAACTTACCTCACCATTAAGGGTGGTGGGTTTTTATTTTGGGGGAGGGGTTGGTTTTTATTTTGGGGGGGATGTATTTTTGATTCTTAGCTCCTAGTTAATGTTGTTATTTAACTCATTTGTACAAACGTGTTTCCCTATTCATATAATATTTTTTAAATGATATGTGACTGATACTATCCTCATGTGGATATTAAATATTATACCTAATATTTGGCATTTAGTTATATCCCCTTTCTTTTCTTTTTAACTGGGACACAGTTCAGGGCTTTTACTTCTCCACATTCTCAGTCAAATTCCTAATTGCCTATGGAAAACCTGAAAAACTCAGTGCCGAAGAGCAAGATAGCTCTTTTTCACAGTTGCAAGTGTTCTCAAGCTATGCTCCTGAAAGGAAAGGAATAGTTTCTGTATAAAGAATAAACGAGCAGGCTAAGGCTCCTTTACATCAATTAAGGACATATTTAGCAACTAGAAAAACCATTGGAGTTGTATTTTCTCACTTAATGCTTTTTGTGTAAACATATTTCTAATGTTGCAAACAGAAATTTAACTCTTTGCTTTGCAGAATCAAAACTGCCGTTTCCGTTTTAAACTTCTCTTGTGCTTTAAATAAACCTAAGTGAATATGACAGCACAATGTTTTCATGAAAATTGCATGTCCAATTAAATCTGTGCTGCAGAGAAGCCCTCAGGGATGTCTGCAACCTATGACCATGTCTGGAAATGGGATAGACTGAAGTGTTTTTTCCTAAGCTATAGGAGTCAGTTTAGGACTTTGGACTTCCAGCTGAAAAGGAACTTCTCCCTGATGCACTTTTCTCAAGGCTCCTCTGCCAACAAAAGGACAGTGGTAAGCCGGCCCATGCTGAGTAAAAAATAAATCTCGCAATGAATCACAGAACAGTTGAGAGAGATCTGGAGACCATCTAGGCCAGTGCTGTGCTCAGAGCAGGCTGCTCGGCCCACTATCCATTTGGGCTTTGAATACATCCAAAGATGGAGACTCCACAACCTTTCTGAGTGCCTGTTGCAGTATCTAACTACCCTCACAGTAAAGAGGATTTCCCTTATGTTTAAGTATTTATGTTACAGAACTTATCTCACCAAGCTCCTTAAAGTTAGAGGTAAGGCCAGGCTGTAAACCAACATATATTGCCATATAACTGTCTAATGAAACCCTACTAAACTAATAGCTCAAATTCCCTACACAACTATTCAGTGCAAGGCAGGTGCTTGGACAGTCTTTGGGAGGAGACGTGTCTCTATCATCAACTGCAGATCGCATCTAGATGGCTGTGGGCCAGTTGCTTGACTCCTAGGTTCTAAGGTATTTGTGAATCCGTCTGCAATGATTGAGATGAGCTTTGATATTAAATGTTACATAGAAGCAAAGCCTACTCATTCAGATGTGTCTATAGTGGGAGTCCTATATTGTGACTATCCTGCACAAGGTCTTCCCAGCCACTTCATGCTGCAGGCTCTGCCCATCCCAACAGTCTCTGTCATCCTGAAGGCTTCTCACAAGCTTAACCCTGTTATGTGTATCCTATGGGATGGCACTTTCCCTTTCTTTCCAGAATTTTCCTGGCAGAACAAGGTCACAAAGTAGTCTTCCTCTCTGCTTTCCCAGTATACCCTTCAATCAAAATATATCTCAAACTTGGAATGTATCCAACATAGACAAATACAGCTATGAATAAGTTCTAAAAAGTTATACGTTAAAATAAAGAAAACCTTTTGTATTTTATCACAATTATAGAAATATCCAAGGAAGACAAACAGCAACTCCTACCTTGCTGCTGGCTTTCTCGAAATTTCCTGAACAAGAGAGTCAAGATATTTCCCAAGCAGCTGAACGAATGGAAATGTCAATTCAAGTGCTGAACCGAAAAGTTTGCCAGAAGCGCAAACGTTCACTGCATCCAACCGGTAAATATAGTATATTGACATTGGCAAAACCCCCTGTTGATTGCTTGAATGTTGTCTTTTGGATTAAAGTTGGGTTAGCTTCACTTTTATTTTACCTTTGGCAGGACTATATATCTTGTCTGCACACTGGGGCCAGGATGCCCTCTCTTTTGTTCTTAAAAGCACCTCACAGAGTTGCTGTTTTACATTTTTCTTTGCTGGAGTGTGGGCTGTGTTCCTATAGTTGAGGAGAGCAGCACTATGCTATTGGCATCCTGCAAACTCATATCTGGATATTTGTATTGCCTATAAATCAGCTTGCATATCCACAGTGTTGCAAGCTCCTTGTTTACAGTGAAATATCTACCTTCCCCAGCACTTTGGGTTTAGTGCTTCTGGGGCCTAGAGTCTACAGACAAAATAATATAATTTCTATTACTCTGTGGTACTGACAGTTTGAAATACACTTCCTCTGGACATTGATGGCCCTATTAATATCCCTTTTTTAAGAAAATACTTTCTTATTTCCAGACTAATTTTATAATGCATTGCTGTTACATGTTTATTTCCACTTTGTTTCTATTTTAACTGGTTTTTATGTTAGATGTAGGAAAAAAAGAGAGACAGTCCAGAAAGTTCAGTGATGTGTAATTGTCTATGTAAAGTAAAATTCTCATTGCTGTTAATTCAAGATGAATTTCAAGAAAGCCGGTCTCTGGAAGACTCAAAAATTCAGAAACATTGACTTCTTTCCCCCTGTAATTTAATTCAAACAGCATGAACTGGCGAATTATAAGTTGCATTTGCTGTCTTAGTATTATGACATGACAATGCTTTTCCAAGATATGGAAGCATTAGAGTGCTGTAGACAAACATAATGACAGGGTTACGTAGCCAGTCTAATGGCCCATTTTCCCTCTGTTCTCACCTTTACAGATTCTAGCTGCTCAGCAGAACATTTTTTGACCTGATTTAGCTCTTGAATCTTTTTTTGTTTTTCTGACTTACTTTTCTGGCTTAATTTATGGACTAAAGCAGCTTAGTTCAGGGTTGGATGGGCAGAACGGGTAGGTGGTGGGAGTGGGTGACCTGCAGTAGCCAACAGGGAGACAGGGGCAAGAGTTAGTTGACCTGCCTCTGCCATTTTCGTTCAGCATGTGATCTTTACAGTCATCTTGAATGGCAAGAGTTCTCTGAGTTCAGGAAGGATGTTATTCCTCTTTCATGTGCATCTCTACCTCCAACCCACCATACATGTGTTTCCCTACATGCGTTTCCATACATGCATGGGTGAGAGGGGAGATAACTCTCTGAAGCTTATAGAACAATGTGACTTTGTCCCACAATGTGACGGCAGAATGCTGTTTGGGAGAGCCATCTGGGATCATATTATAAAGATATTAATAACATGCTGTCTACTGATATACAGCTCCCTGATTTTCCCTAGCTTCCAAATTCCAGCTAATAGTTCTGAGCCTCCTCCACTCCACACTTAATTATATAGTCAGCTGTAGTGTCTTTAAATTTCTGCATCTTTCCAGTCCCACATTTTTCCTCCTTGGTATATACTTCTGTTCTTGAACGGCATTTTTTACACCTTTGTGGTAAGCACAGGGACCAGACAAGCAATGTGACTACAATGCAGCGAAAGAAGGAAGCAGAGAGCAGATTAAAGAAGGAGAAAAAGGAGCAGTTCAACCTCAGTTCTCAGCTATGGCTGGGCTACTTCCTTCTCATTCTCTACACATAAGATAATAAAACAAGCTTCCTTTCACCCTCTATCTCCTCCGAGACCCTGAGACTACCTCCTGCAACACTTCTCACTAAGTGCTCTTTCCTAGGAAGAAGAGAGGGGATGCTGTAGTTCTTGCTGACAATAATGCCTTTCCTCCTGTAAAAGCCATAGAGCAACAGAGCAAATTGCTTGTTTGGGTTCTTCCTTTCAGATCTTTTATCAGCTGATCTGCTCACTATGATTGCTAACATCTCTGGATGTCTGCCTTATATGTTGCCTCCAAAATGTCCAAACAATTGCTTAGCTAATAAATATCGACTTATCACTGGTGCCTGCAATAACAGGTATGTATGATAAGAATTGTGCCCTGAAAAATTCTTCTTATTATTCTTTAAGCTCAAGGAGTTATGTTTACTTTTTCCTAGAAAAAAACGGGGTGTGGGTGTGTGGGTGTGTGCTGTGACCTCAATCAGCTAACTTTGGCCTCAATGTGTCCCTAAATGAGGGACCTCTGAAAGCTCCCAGACGAAGGGACCTCTTCATCTAAACTTTGGTACACTAACTTTTGTGGACAGGGTCTCCCTGTGAAGGCTTCTAATTTTATGTCAGGAACTTTAAATTTAGGGAGGAGTGATTCAGTATATGCCTTTTTATACAGAAATTAAACAGACTAATTCTAATCCAGCATTCATTTTTTATTGCATGGGATAAAATGATATTGAGCAGGCAAATATCATTACTTCATGAGTAGCAATAAAAAGTCAAGTCAATTCTCATTTTTGTATTTTCCCACAACGTTATCATTTATCAAACATGCATCTAAAACTGCTGTGTGATATATTTATTTTTATACATCTATTTATATAAATATATGCTTATTGGCTACCTGAACAACTATTATTTACTAGTTATCTACTTGTTCCCTAAAACGTGGCAATCGTTTCCTGCAAAATCCAACATAACAGATGTAACTGTATTTTTGGAATCCTCCATTGCAACGAGGATGCAGAAGTGAGAATGAGAGCCCTTTTGAGCACAACGGTGGATGGTATTTATATTCAGTAGCCTTCAGATACATAGGCCACAAACTGAAAGGCAGACGGCAGTGTTACAAGTGAAGGGCACCAGTGCTGTAAATGGAAGGCCATTGGCGTTGCACAGGTTAAGGCACTCTGCAATGTGGTGAATGAACAGCAGTAAAATTCAGCAGTTTTACTATTCGATCAGTCTGATTTTACGAGATGAAACTGTTTTGCTACATCACACATCACTTGCAAGGAACATGCCTGATTGATAGACTCTTAGTTGAAAGGATACAGCCTTATATGTGTCGATGTTATAAATCTAACTATGTGGATATCCACGATTTCCCCCAGGCAGTTGCAGAGTTGCTTGGAATCTGAACTAACAGCTAGTATAACATTTGCACTGACAACTCCATCAGGGCTTGAACACATTGGCCAAGATTCATGCAGCTGAACGTAGGTACATGGCTGGAGCTCTGAATTTGCAGGCATGGCGGCTGTTGTCTTTCTCTCCAGAGATGGAGAGATATATATTCTGCTGTAGATAAGGTAAAACACCTTTTTCTCTTCAGTGGCTGTGGTAATACTGGGATGTGTTTAGGCATTTCAGGCTGATTTCTGAAGCTGGGTGGGGTAAATATGATCCACTGAGTCTGGTTGACCTTTAATCACTGTGGACGACTTTGTATAGATTTATGCTTGCACCAAATAATTTTTTAAACCCATCGCTCATATTTGGTGGTATTTTAGACTCTTTGCTCTAAACATCTGTAAAAGATGCAAGGCAGCAAAAAGCCAAAGACAAAGACTTTGAAACCAGCGAGTCAGATCTTAACTTAGTCTGAAACTTTGTGAGCCCCTTGAAATGCTTCAAGCTTTATTGAAATATATTAGCTTAAAAAGCCCATTATACTTTAATGTAAACAACGTACTGTACAATGGAAGCCAGCTTCAAAGACTTCTAACATTAAGTGACGTACCAGTCTGTACTTTTCCTTGCTTTACAGCTGCGACTTTCAGGCAGAAAATATATCAGGACCTATGTTGTATTTGTAGTTTTAGTCAGCCGGTAGGAATGTGCAGCTGTGCTGTACTTCAGTAAATGCTGCATTTCATAGGTGAAATTTAAAAATAAAATTCACAGTGGAATTCATTGTTTACCTATAAGAAAATTCTATTTAAATCTATTAAAAAGTGGGCATGGGATTTCTTTACTTTTTACTTAATCAGTTCACATATTTGGGACAAATCAGATAGATTACAAAGCATTTATTCCACAGCACTGAGAATACTTTGGTTTAGTGTGAACTTTCTTGAACAGAGCTGTAACAGAACAACATAAACATGGCCTTGTATAGAGAATATCAACATGACATCAGACATTCCCAGCAATATCATTAACCACGTTTCCCAGTAACAGATACCAAGAGATTTTACTTTTCTTTCTGCCTGAAAGTATATGTGTGGATAATAAGCAAAATAAATTTACGGCATTATTTTTAAATGAAGAATAAGGGAGACAAGGCAAGCACAAATAGATTTTTTTCACCTATTTTTTATCCCCATATAACTAGCATTGATCAGTGCAGTCTTTAGCGTTTAGTGCAGTGAGAGGGATTCAAAGGTGACGGAATTACAGGTACTAAAGGAATGGAAACTCACAGTGCAGTTAACCTCACCTAATATTAGCTTTCCGAGGGAGTTATATGTCTATTCCAAGGCTAAAGCTTTGGCTTTCCTAATAGGGTGGGATGACATGATGGCACCCAGGAGTTGTCTGTCTGTCTGGCCTGATGGGCAAGTGCTTAGATGACCAGATTATATTTTTATGCCTAATATTTGGGCAGCAAGGAGGAATTTCATCTGCAGCATTTCTATTTCGTTGCTGTGTCATTAATCATTTCATCAGGTAAGGACCTGATGCTTAGGATCATAGAATCATAGAATAGTTTGGGTTGGAAAAGACATTTAAAGGTCATCTATTCCAACCTCCCCTTCAATGAGCAGGGATGTCTTCAAATATATCAGATTGCTCAGAGCCCTGTGTCACGTCCCACTCCCAGGAAAGAGGGGGGGTAAGTAACTTCAGATTCATAAATTGCCAACGGCGTGGACCAAGGTGAGATAAATCTCAAGGTCCATATACAAACATTTATTAGCTGCCCAAAATGGTTAGTATAGGTCTTAACAAGTCCACGACAATTGGTTAGGTATATAACAAATTATGGCAAATGGTGAGGTATGCATTGTTACTTAACAACAGGTATAGGACATCTTATGGCAAGCGGTACTTAAGGTCGTACTTAAGGTCATTACCTAACAACTCTAAGAGAAAAGAGAAACTGAGGGGTAGAGAAAGGAAAAGACAGGAAAAAAAAGACAGAGAGAAAGAGATCGCTGGTCCTGGTTCCAGCATCTTTTTCAGGCAATCTTCCAAGGCACAATCTTCTTTTTTCTTGGAAAAATATTCCCAGGTACAGTCTTCTTTCTTGGGAATAATCTTTCCAGGCACTGTTGTCGTCTTTTGTTGTTTCTTTGTTTTTCCCTAGGGGCACTTATTTTCCCCTTTTATG
>VXBH01002826.1:135096-171749 GCA_013400035.1 Rynchops niger
TATTTATTTCCTTGCAAGTGTTTGAGGCATTCCACTGAAGGCTTGGAGGGCCTTCTGCCCCTCGTCAGGGAATTTACAGTCCATCCCTTACACCCTGACCAACCTGACCTTGAATGTTTACAGGGATGGTGCACCTACCACCTCTCTGGGCAACCTGTTCCAGTGTTTCATCACCCTCATTATAAAAAATGTCTTCCTTCTATCTAGTCTAAATCTTCCTTCTTTTAGTTTAAAGCCATTACCCTTTGTTCTTTTTGCAACAGGCCCTGCTAAAAAGTTTGTCCCTATCTTTCCTGTAGGCCCTCTTTAAGTACTGGAAGGCCGCTATAAGGTCTCTCCAGAGCCTTCTCTTCTCCTGAGCTATCCCAGCTCTCTCAGCCTGTCCTCATAGGAGAGGTGTTCCATCCCTCTGTTCATTTTTGTGACCCTGCTCTGGACTCTCTCCAATAGGTCCATGTCTTTCCTGTGCTGAGGGCTCCAGAGCAGAATCCCCTCCCTCGACCTGCTGTCCACGCTTCTTTTGATGAAGCCCAGGATACGGTTGGCTTTCTGGGCTGCAAGTGCCCATTGTTGGCTCATGTCCAGCTTTTCATCCACCAGTACCCCCAAGTCCTTCTCAGCAGGGCTGCTCTCAATATTCTGAATAGCTTAGTCTGAAGCTCTAATACTCTCAGTGAGGGGTATGAATATGGCTCACGTACTGGGAAGAAGGAGCAGTCCTGTCTGAATCCAATGACTATAAGAAGGAATAGAGATGTTTCTTTTAAGATAGCTCCTTCACTTCAATACAAGCTAAGTGTTCGGTTTAGTAGCTCAGAGCGATGTAAAACATAACAAAATCCAATTATTAAATTGCCATATGGCATTCATTCACTCTTTCACTTGAAACTAAGCAGGCCATTAAAAAAAAACATTCAAAAGACATAAATCTGGATAGTGAACTGCATCTTAAAACTCCAGGTTCCTTCTAAGGGAGCCAAAACAGAATCTAAATTGTGCAATTCCAGTATTTCACAAGTGAATGAAAGTCCCACTTCCCATAAACAGAATGTGTAGTAATCAAGTTTGACTACTCTATAAAGCTATACGGTACCAAAATCTCATTATTTCAGCTGCCCTGAATAAAAACCTTTTTAACTCAAGCAAGATTCCAAAACATTAACATGTTTAATGTAATAATAAAAAGGCGTCTGAGAAGGGTTTTACTAAAGTAGCATTCCAGTGATCTGCTAAAATATAAAAGCAATCAGGAGAAAAATCAGTGGTTAAGCAGTTGAATTAACATTTCATTATTTTTAATTGAGTGAAATAGCACTACACTATGTGCAGTATTTTATGCAATTTCAATAAAGGCAAATCAACTGTAACTAATTTGAATGGTTTATTAAAGCATACTTCAACCTTCATGTGTGAATTATTGTGGATAATTAAGTGTATTACTGTACCATATAGCTTGGCAAATTGAGCCCCTTCAGTGTGCTGGAGATCAATGAAGTGTTAATAAAATAATTGTTCCCTCTTTAGTGTCCCACTAGGCATATAAATGTATGCTTTAACACCATGTAGTTCTACTAACTGTCTGGGAAAATTTCTAGTTCCTTGTGGCTTACTTTACAATTTTGGTCAACCCGGTACATTGCAAAAATTATATTTCTTCTTTTTAATTTCTATATCTTTAGCAATTAAGAAATATATTGAACAGGCCATAAAAAAATCCAACCAGACAAATAAAAAAAAACCCCAAAACACTAAAATATTCTCTTAGGAAAAATGCATTAAAAATGTTCATGATAGAAGGAAAATCAATTGGGTCAAGCCCAGGGCTCACTGACTACACTCATAAAAAAAAATCACCAGGAATCATTTCCCAGCCCTGAAATCAAGGGTGACCTGACTCTTGCCACCCTTTTACTCTTAGACTTCTGTGGTTTTTACTCCCCTTCCCTCCTCCAAGCAGCCTGGCTGCAGGCTGGCAAATTGGCCTGTACTAATGCCAAGGTGTGCCCAGCCAAGTGTCATTCAGGGATATGCCAGCTGGCGTGAGCCAAAACCACACAGCGGTTAGTGTTAGCAACGTAAAAGCATAGTTAAACGTAAACCACTGATTGGGCTTGGGCATAGGCCCTCCCAAAACTCTACCCAAGAAATTAGTATAGATGCAACCAGAGGGAGCATTGTCACTGAATTCAGCAGCTTCAGCCATCGTTCCCCTTTCCTCAGTCCTTTCTCCTTGGCTTTTGCTAAATGATTACTTCTATATAACTAGTATCCATTTTTCTTTTAAGCTTTCTTCTTCTTTATTTTAGGGCTCCTTTATATATTCCTAAATCTTGATTTCCTAGCTATTGTTCTAAACAAATACCTTTTTAAAAATGACAGCAAAGTTATATCTGACTTTATGGGGAATGAGTACACTGTCAGAAAATCACCACTGGGGCATGTATTTCAAAGAAGTCAAGCTTACATTATAAACATAAGGCAAATACCAATATTCCATTAGTGATTTAATTTTTCCTTTTGAGTCAAACTGATGGTGGCATACATGAAGACCAATATTTGATGCCTTTTTGAAGATCGCTACACGACCATCTTATTACAATACATATTGCCCTGTGGCTTATGATATTTTTATATTCAGAATTAAACAGAGGTGTGGGCTATTTTAGTTTTGCTGCTGTTGTTGTTTTTTGGGTTTTGTTTTTTTTTCTTTTCCCAGGGAACATCCTAGATGGGGAGCATCCAACACTGCCTTGGCAAGGTGGCTTCCACCAGCCTATGAAGATGGACTAAGCCAACCTCGAGGATGGGATCCCACTGTCCAGTACAATGGAGTCCAGCTACCCTTGGTTAGAAAGTGCACCACAAGATCATTTGAAACATTTTCAGTGGGCTAAAACCATACCTGCCACCACAGACCACAGATCTGCCTGCCACCACAGGCACTACAGATCAGTAAATCAAATAGCAAAAGAAGATGTTGAGCTCAGTTAATTGGCCACTAGCTTTGCTAAAGCGTAACTTCAGTCAGCCAAATAGTGAGAGGTTCCCTGCACCTGGGCTGGGGTAAGCCAAAGGAACAGACCAGGGGGACACCGAGTGTCGGGGGCAGGGTGGGGCAGCTCTGCCAAAAAGGACCGCAGAGGAGAGCAGGTAGGGCTTGAGCCAGCCACGTGCCTGGCTTGTCTTGCACCAGGCGCAGGGCAGCCAGCAGACCAGGATGATGATTGCTCAGCCTAGAGACAAAGTGGTGCAGGGTGGACCTAATCACAGCCCTCCCATGCTGAAGAGGCCATTATGGAGAAGAGGGAGGTCTTCACAAGGGTGCACACTGACACAGCAAGAGGCAATGGTCACAAGTTGTTTCAGGGGAAATTTTGCCTTGACACAAGAAAATAACACACAGAGAACATTTAAATGTCAGAATAGCTGCCAAGACAGCTGCTGGAATATCCCTTATGGGAAATACCCATGACCTGGCTTGATGGGGCTCTGAATAATCTAATGCCTGCTTTTAATAGAAAACTGCATGATGTGGTCTCCAGAGTTCCCTTCCAGACTAGACTTTCCAGTGATTTTATGATTCTTTGTTTCAATAATGGTGCCTTTATTCAAGGAAGGAGGAGGGGGAAAAGAAGGTTAGGTGTTAACTAAATAATTATAAAGCACGTATATGTGCTACCATGCGTATGTGTGTACACATGTATACCATTTCTCCTAGGTTAGCATACCGTAACTGAACAAATATTACTGTGAAATCATAACTTCATTTTTTAGATTTACCAACCTAAGAAGGCATTGCAATATTTATAGATTTTAGCAGCTCATATACTTAAAAAATAGCAGAGCTGCTACAGAGAGAAGTTTGAACAAAAAATATTTGCGTAGAGGACTGGGTGAAAAATTCCCCAGTGCAGTATGCAATGATTTGGGCTGGATTTGCTATTTCTGGTTTGTCATCATTGCTTTGAAACCTGACTTTTAATGGACTCAAAGTCTTGTTATTTTAACCACCATATGTTTAATAAGGATGAGCAAGAGAATTTAGTGTTAATGTCACCTGCAACTCATGTTATTAATTAAATAACATTGTCTCTAAGCTGTACAATTTAGCGCTTAAAGATGAAAATCTGACATTTACATAGGTAAATTTCCAGTAAATGGTACAAACTGCCTTTTTCTAGATTCATTAGGGTACATACTTATGAAGTAAAACACACTAAAACAAAACTACATGACTGCACCAAATCTGATCATACCTGACCATCAGCAAGGTTCTCTGCTTTATTTTGAAGTAAGATAGGATAAAACTAGTGCCATAGACATTTTTCCTCATTTACATAATTCAGTCTTTTTTGTACTATTAGCTATCCAACTATATCCTTCAAAAAGCAACATGCAGATAATGTGAAGGTGGGGGATAAGTGTGAGGGTTACTATAAAGCAATATGAGAACACAGTGCAGCTGTCCAAGTTAACAGTGATAAGAAAATCTTACTAACTGCAAGAAAAAAAGTTTGTGCTTTGTGGCTACGAAAGCTATTATAATACTGATATAAGGACTTGTATTCCTGATGAGCAGTAAGTATCTTTGCTCTTGACTATTTCAGCATAAGGCCTGATGTTCCTAACAAGTCCCATGTTGCCTCTTGTCCTCACCAATTCTATTTAACTGCACCTGCCTTATACATTCATTATATGGCCCTTATATTTATTATAGACTCTGTGCGTATTTTATGTGCTGCCCTTTCAATTCCTTGACTTCTAAGGCAGCTGCTGTAAGCGAGGGAAGATTTTGCAGCATGAGGGAGGAATCTGTGAAGAATAACGATACCCTAATCGTCACAAACTGACTGCTGATTTTGCTCTGATGCTTTTGCTTGGTTGTTAGTATAGGCCGGACAAGTAGCACAGATGTCTCCATGTGTTCCCCCCTCAGAGCATCTGTATCTCTATGCAGCTTTCACCAAAGTGCCTCAGAAATATGTTTGGGTTTTTTCCTGCCTGTGAAAATGAAGCAGAGCTTTCAGTGACGATGTATTTGCAACCTAGCTTGTCTCCTGGGCTGCATGAGCTGCTCCATTTATGTACAGAGCAGCCCAGAGTATCTACAGTGATTTGAGGTTGCCCAGAAAACAGAATCCATTTCTTATAGGAGCAGAGAACAGAATAAATAGAAAGATAACTGTTAGGCCATTGAAAAGAAATGTGTGGTTTTCAAAATTCTCTGGAAAGCAACAGATCAAACATACACTGCTTATTTGGCAAATATATAGCAAAACTTGGCTGAAACATCTTTGAATCTGCTTGCATGTACGCAGTATCTCAGCTCCAGTCTGTCAGAGGCTGAGTTTTTTCTTGTTATGGTTTTGGTTTTGTTGTTAAGCAAACCATTAAAAGTATTCTACAACAGATTCTAAGAAAAAAAAGTTAGCTTTTATCACTGTTCCCCCTGCTTTTTAGTGTTTCATCATTTTATGAGAAGTAAATACTACTTGGCACTCGAAGTAAATTAGTTCTCTTCCCAGGTTCATGAAGTGACAAGAAAAATTATTCATGCATCTAATGAGGCTGTTACTGAAGACAACCTGTATTCTGATATTATTATGGTGTGGGGACAGTACATAGACCACGACATTGCATTCACACCCCAGAGCACAAGCAGAACCACCTTCCTAACTGGAATGGAGTGCCACACGACATGTGAAAAACAAAATCCATGTTTTCCAATAAAGGTAAGAGTCTAAATTAATTTCTTCAAGAGAAATTCTAGGTTTTAAACAGATGAGTGAAGTGAAACACATTAGTGGTACACATACATTGAAATAATTATAAAGCAAATTCATAGAACATCCAGAGACATTACAGCAGACAGGGATAGAAAAATTGAAACTCAATGCAACTATTAAATGAAGTAGGTGGATATTTAAATTGTTTTGTAGAGATAACAAACTATAGCTAAGGTACCTAGTACAAATATCAAAAATGTCTACCTCTCATGTTTATGTTGCAGAGAAACCTTATTAGTCATGTGTTGTCGTCCCCCTCAATGTTATTGTTCTCATGCTTCAAGGTTTTGAGTTCCATTAGGGAAAACAGGGATAGAGTCATAAATAATTCTGTTTTTAAATTGCCAGCCAGATAAAGTGAAAGGATCTTAACTTTACTCAGTGAAAGCAAAGATATTTCCAGCAGCTTATGCAAACTTTTGAAGAGAGCTATCTTTTCGATGTATGTATAAAATATCTTCAGGGAGTTGCTGATACTTACATACATCACCTCTTTGCTCTGAGTAGATGGAAAACATGAATTCCAAGCTTGTTAGAGGGTTAGAAGAAACATAAATTGATATAAAAATAGGATCCTGTATTCTTGCCTGATTAATTTAAAAGTAGAAACATTCTTTCACACAAAAAATTAAGTAGCAAAGTCAAACCACCTTTTTTGTTTCTCAAAGTTCAGCCTCTCCTTCTCCTCATACTGCAAGAGAGCCCCATGCTCGTTATGGTCCTTGGACTGATGCCTTCGTCTCCATCCAGAGCAACCTAAATCACTTTCCTTAGGGTTGGAGATTAACTACTCACCAGCTTCTCTATGCACTGAAGCAAACGTCGGGAATAAGTTCCATCAGAACAGAAAACTATTTTCCCCTCAACAAACCGTAATTGGCAACTATGTCACAGTCTCCTTTTTCCTTAAAAGTACCTCATTCCACTACCATTAAACATAAAGGAAAATATTCTGTTAACTGTAATGGGAACTGAATCAGGTCTTCCATTTGGCAGGACAATCTAAAACACAGGGAAGACTAAGTGGGATTAATGTCTGCATGCAATTTTAGCTCAGGCAGGTAAATTTATTCTCTCTCACCCAGTAGACAGGGACTTTTGCAAGTTTTGAAGCATAGCTTGAGAGCATTCAGAAAGAGCACAGACTTCTGAAAGAATCACACTCTCAGGACACATTTGAAGCATCTTGTGTTTGAGTGTCTGAGTAACGTGGTTTAGCCACAACAGCCCTAATTACAGTGATTCTTCCACAGTTTTGACAAAAATCTCTAGTTTACTATTTCTCTCAGACTTCTATCTGGGGCAAGAAGTTATTTATTCTGTTTATGCTATTAAGTAATAGCCTTAGAAACATTCTTATTCCCAAAGTCTAATCAGGAGTAGCTAGGGCGTAACTCCAGTCCCCGACCAGCAGTGATTCACATGATGTGATGAAGGAGGTGGAGTGTGTCTCCACCAGATGACACAATGTGGCTGTGCATTGGCTCCCATTTTTTTAAAGTCAGTTTGCTGTAGATTTAAAACTACAAAAGTCTTCGAAAGCTTATGTTTTGTGTTTTTGACATATTTGTTGAAACAGTGCAATTAATATTGATCTTTATGGGTGCAAAAATAGATTTTTAAATTGAGAACAGACTCATACTGTTGCCCATAACTTGAATCAAATGTGGATCACAGAGACCACAGAAGTCTAACCACTGACCCCTGACTAGTTCAAGCCTAGAAATCCCATCTGCTTAAAATGGGAACTTCTAAAAAGGACTTCAAGGACAACATTATTCATGTGGCAGAGGCATTATAGTGCAGAGACAAAGAAGCTGCTGCACAGATTACCATGCCATAGACACACCAGTGCATCCTTCAGTGCTCTAAACAAGGGACGTTTTTCAGATTTCTATCTTGGAGCTGGGAAAAGATTCATCACGGAGCATGTTGTAAGGACGTTCTTGAAGGCAAGTTACATGTACAGGTGCTAAATTCAGCACTGAATGTAGCCTAGGAGCTGCTCCTGCTCAGCAGGATAGCCTAGCAGGGCAACTGTGTCAAGGTACACCCATGGCTACCTTTGGGAGTTGGTATCTGACACTCAGAATAGCCACGCAGGGGGATATATAATGGAATTCAGACACAACCCCATGAGTATTAGATAAGTTTCCCAACCTGTGGATTCATTATATGATCACAATCCTGTGAATTGTGTTATTATTCTGTTATTCACAGCTTAAAGAGGGACAGATACAAAGATGGTTGTTCTTTTGCTTTTATTATATGTCTAGTATTTTGTGACTGTTTTTGTCAAAGGCAAATAGACATGTATCAAAAAAAAAAAATAAAAAAGGGTTCTAGTTATTAGCGTGACCAGAGGAATTATTTTTTGAACACCGAAACAAAATGCTATTTTCTGCTAGATCTGATTTTCTTCCTGAAATCTTAAGTAAAGTTAATCTCCACCTATAGTACTTGGAAAACAACCACAGTTAGGTTTTATATGTTCATTTTGTATATGAAGAAACTGTGGCTGGTTTCCGAAGACAGAGAAATCAATAGCATTTTATTCAACAGTGTAAACATAGAAGCTGCAGTTTGCACTCTTGCTGTATTCCTAGAACATCGGCACCCAAGGGACAACCCACCCGAGGAAAAGGACAACTGTGCGTATAGCTACATGCCCTCCCTTGGGGTTTCACCAGGGAAAGGGAGCTCCTGCCTGTGCAGGCTAGGGAAGCTGTCTGGGAAAGGTTCTGAGTCAGTGCAACTCAATGAAGGATTGAAAACTGCGGTAGTGCATTAATATTAATAACAAGCATAGGTAAATGAGTCATAAGTTAGCAGGAACAATTATGATTTTCTATTCTAGACATTCTCATAACAAAGGCTATAGAATTTCACCCAGTGATTCTCACATTGAGCCTGTAGCTTCTGTTAGAGCCTGAACATCCTTTTTCTTTATATTTTCAAAATTCCACAGTGGCGGGGGTGGGGAGGGAGCAGGGGGAGAGGTAAAAGAAAAAGATCACTAGCTTTAGTTTATAATTCTTTTACAGCAGCCTGACACATGGAAGAGGGATGCGGAGATAACCTGTCATTCCTTAGATGATTATTTCAGGTTTGGGCTGAGACTTAATGAGGCATTAGAAAGCCTTTCATTGGAGAGCTACTGACTTTATTCAGTATTAATTACATCGCTGACAATAAGTTAGACATGGCACATACACAGAGTAAAACACAATCCTGAAAACTTTCAGACAGTAAGTTCAGAAACAAAAAGCACAGAAGTCACAGGGAAGTGAGGTGATTTGCAAAAGGTGACATGTAACATGACAGGTTACTGTCTCAGCTACAAATGGATCTGTCGATCTGTGCTCAACAACCAGCAAAGTGGGTCCTTGCCTTTTTCTTCTGTGTTTCAGAGGCAGCAGCTCACTGTCAGATGGGGTCGTTGACTTTTCTCTGAGTTTCATGTCCACCAGTAAACATTCATGTTTTTCTTATTGGCAAACTTTCACAGACCAAACTTTCATAGACCATAAACTAGGTTTTCTTTTAAATCATCAGCAAACATCCTTTTATAAGGTCATTTCCCACAGAACAAATTCACAATAAGAAAGGCTTTTCTTTAACTGAAGTAACACTTTAGACATTGTAGTATGCTGAAACAATTAGTGCCTTTCATTTTCCTACACAGAAAAGAATTTCACCATAAGCAGGTTTGACCATGCATATACAATAACAGTTTAAATCAATGTGCAGCCATATTAGGAAAACTGTTGTGTCCAGAGAGGGTTTTGTTGTGAGTTTTTTCCCTCTAGAATTATGAAGGGCAGAGAAAAAATTCATATGGATAGTCTTCATTAGTTGTGGAGAAAATCGCGATTCTGTACCCATTTCAGCAGAAAAGTGTCTTTTTTTTTCCCTCTTAGATTGTTTTTTTATGTCATTTGGCTAATAACATAAGGAACCTCTTATTTGCACATTCAGCTGCTGGCTGCACACTACTTACCCCTTGAATAGAGAAAGGACTGCATTATGCAATTCTGCCAGCCCCTTAATGTTCATTAGTGCTGTTTTTCTCCACTGGGGCACAGAACGGATTGAATTGAAATTGCAGAGGCAGTTAACTAAAGACTATTCAGTATGAACTTTATTCACTGTTGCTATGTTTTGTTGTGAGCCTTGCTGTTTAACAACTTAAAGGTGGCTCATACTTGTTTTTTTTCCCAGTGATACCTGAATTCTTCCAGGCTTTCCTGATAACTAGAAGCACAAGGAACTCAAAACACATACAGTGCTGTGGCCGCCAAGTTCAGATATTTTAGTATGAGGTGAGCTTCTCGATGGGGAAAAAAAACCCATGCTAATAGCAAATGACTTAATAATAGAGACAAATACCAAACAGAAAACCCAAGGTAGACAAATTACTGATTTCAGTAATCAGTGAAAGAAAGAAAAAGAAATTACATACTTTCCTCAAAAATAACCTTCTTTGATTTGCTAAAACCTAACTAATAGAGAAATATTGGTAGAATTTCTTTACCAAACAAAACTTAAAAAGCAAATTAAACCCTTTCTTAACTTAAATGCTTTATCGGTATCAACTCCTACTGCCATGAGTTCTCACTAACAAGAAAATTTTACTTTACTAAATGAGGTAACGATGTTATTATATGAAGCTCTTGAATTCCTTTCCAAAGTTGCCCTGCTACTTTTACCCCTATTTTATCTTCACAGACTGGTCTGTGTGTTATTAGAAGTATGAAGAAGAATCTACAACATTTTATATAACACCTGCAGTATTCACTATCTTCTGCTCAATAGTTTTCAAAAATAAAAAGCAAGGAGATTGAACGCAAATAAAAAGGGTTAGCTCAGGTGTCTGTACAAAACATTCATTTTCTCTTAGTCCACTGTTTGAAGATTTTTTTTCTCTGGGATATTTCAGCAGCTTTAGTAAGTGTTATCTGTTCCTATTTCCTGTTGATGAATTGATAAGAAAACCCCTGCATTATATTCCCTGAAACCCAGACTCCATGATTTTTATGACATTTTTAATTGAGGTTAATCTTTTTTAAACTTTTGGAACTGACATGCTGCTATGGCTAGTTGTTGGTGCAAAATGCAGTACTGTTAGAATTTGGAAATAATGTGCTTTTTGGAAGAACAGAATTCGTAAAGCCAGATGTGCATTAGACAGCAAAGATTTTTGTTATTTTGAAACCTGGCAGTTTTTGGTTTAGTGATGAACTCTATTCTTTGAAGCAGAATTGACGTTATGAGCTTTCCTTTTGGATATCCTACAATGTGAATAAAACCTGTTTCCCTCTTCCTTTCTATCCCCCTCCAAGGTCTCTGCTGCCCTCCCCATGTCCATTAAGCTGTTCACATACCATTTTCAGTGCTCTCCTGTGGCAAAACTTGTAGCTGTCTGGTTTGGGCTCTATTTTCCCCTAAGACCCTTACCTATATCTCAAGAGCCAATTTGACAATTCCCACAAGTTTCCCCGATGCCCTTTACCTGTATTTGGAGAGGCTGACTGTGTGACAGGACGGTTCAGACTGTACGAACGCTGGCTGTCCACACAGATACTGGATCACCATTTGATCTTGGTCTCTTGGCTGTGTGTGGGTCAAACTGATAAACGACTGGGAAGTCTTTCATTTATCAAAGGCTATATTCAGCCTTTGCTTTATATAAAGACAGTCAGAATTTAACACTTGTAAGGCAGCTGTCGTCATAAAATAATGTGGGGGAAGGATTGTGGGGGACTGTCAGAAAGCAGAGTGAATAATTACATATGCCTTTTTTAGTTAGGAAACTGGATTAAAATTAGATATCGAAACACAGCTTTTACAGCATGCTGCTGCAGACATTGAAACTCTTCATTATGTTTTTATGTATGCATGTAAACCTGCTGTTTCAGTAGAACATAATTTGACCAGATGTTCACGTCTTCACTGTGATACATTTCATGATGAATTTTGACTGTGAAGCCAGGCTAATTTAGGTGTAGATCTATGCAAAAGGGGTTACACCAGTAGCTTGCTCTTATGACAGAGTAAAGGTTTTGGGGTTTATTTCTGTCGTTGCTTAAAAAGGGTTAAATCACCTTTTTGCTTAAATCTAAAGGAAAACAATTTCTACAGGTTTAGAATATGTCACTCCAGTAGACGAGATCTAAACAACTGAAAACTGATGGAAGTATTTACACAAGCCTTAATTCAATGTCCACAGCTGTTACCTTCCTCTTAGAAAATACATGTGTTTGGTTTTTTTTTTTTTTATTCAGGTGACCACCAATGATACATTAACTGCAGGGATGGATTGCCTGCCCTTCTACCGCTCATCTCCTGCGTGCGGCACTGGTGATCATGGTATTTTCTTTGGAAATCTATCAGCGCTAAATCCAAGACAACAGATCAATGGCTTAACTTCTTTCCTTGACGCTTCTACCGTCTATGGCAGCACCCCTGCCGTTGAAAACAAACTGAGGAATTTAACAAGCAAAGAAGGCCTTCTTAGAGTAAACATTAAATATTATGATAACCATCGGGAATACCTGCCTTTTACAGACCGGATCCCATCACCTTGTGCACAGGACTTGAATGCGAGTGACGGTGAAAGGATTGAATGCTTTATGGCTGGGGACAGCCGATCCAGCGAGGTGACGTCTCTGGCAGCTATGCACACACTGTGGCTGAGAGAGCACAACCGCCTGGCCAGAGCCCTCAAAAACATCAACGGCCACTGGACCGCTGAGACAGTCTACCAAGAAGCACGAAAAATTGTTGGTGCTCTGCATCAGGTTGGCTGTTTATCTGCTTATCTTTGCGGTTAATAACTTAGAATAGAATAGATCACAAAACTTCAAATATGTCTCCGTCAGTGGCGTTGGAGATGACGTTACCTTTTCTTTGACACCTATTTCTGCGCTTCAAATTTGACATGTTCAAAGTTTGTTCTGTTTTCCATTTTCCTGAATGCAATGTCCTTATCCTTAGTTTGTCCAAACCCCTTAGTGCTCTGATTTTCACGGCTTTGTCTTCCTGCAGGCTTCTCTGGTGTCTTTTTTTTCCTATTGAAGAGGCCTTTTCAGATGCATTTCTTAGTGTTTGTTGGGGTTTTTTTTTTGGTAAAGGAAACAATTAAAAAGTAATATCTCTGTATTTACACAGTGTTCAAAATGTTTACTTTCTCTTATGAATTATATAAATGAATAACTTCCCTGTGTAAAAATGCCTGTGAAGTTCGCAATGATGCATTATTGCATAAACTTGATAGGAGATAGCAGGAGAAATAAATATGGGGAAACACAGAAGAAAAGAGTCCATAAGAATATTAGACCTGAGAATGGGAAAATCTATTGCTACTCCGTATTTTACCTTTTTCTTCCCCCCTGCCCCAGCCCCTGAAGTAGCTACACAGGCTTTAACTTATTTTTTTTCCTCGCGGTTCTTGTTTTCCATGTGGATGTCTTCTGCTCCTGCTGACCTTCACATGACCCTATCATAAATGAAATAAAATGGAGACATTCAACAGGATTTCCCTTGCACAAAATCTAATCTGCTTGCTCGTAGTGTTAGAGGCATCCAAACCTGGATGTCATCAGGACCCAGATGGATTCCACCGGTGCCAGCTTGATAGGTGGGAGGATGTTGTGGCTCCCTGTCCTCAGGTCCAGCCAGGACAAGGCCAAGTACTTGTGTCCAGTAGGCGTGCATGAGGGGGCACACACACACAGAGCAGGCCACACCAACCAGCACACACCAAAAGCATTGCCTTTGCTGGCACTCACACGAATGTGAACAACACGGGTGGCCTGAGCCCTGCTCGCTGTGGCTGCTCAGGATTGAAGCCCGTTAGTGAAGTATGCAGAGAGGCAATGCGGCGCTCTCCTGGGCAGCCTGCACAGTGCCTGGCCCCAGAGCTGGTCCAGCTCGTGATGCCTGGACCCACAAGCCCCTGAGGCTCAGGGTCCACTCACTCTCTACGCGGGTCTTCAAGTTTCTTATGCTCCTCATCATCTCTGGTCTGGATGGAAACTCACTAGTGATCACACACATGCTCAGAGTAGAGAGTACAGCCACAAAGGGGTAATGAGAAATAGGATTTCAGTAGAATAAAGCTTAAACTGCAGAGATAAAGCACTGGGCTCAGTCAGATGAGCACGCTGATCAGCTAACTCTCTACACTCGGACGGCGCCCTTAGTCTCCTTTCTCTCTATTTCCCCATGCTTTTTCCAGTCCACCTGGACCCCTCTGTTATGTCCTGGTCCGACTACATTGGGCCCGGGAGAGGTTTGCAACAATTCCAAGTGTGAAATTAAGACACAAACGAGGTCAGATGCTGCTCACTGCAGGTTTATTGTTATTCCCCAGCAATAGTCACTGAGACAAGCAATAGAGTAAAGGCAGAAGTAGAGGAAAGGCAGAAACCTCGAGTACTGTGTTCAGTTTTGGGCCCCTCACTACAGGAAGGACATTGAGGTGTTGGAGCGTGTCCAGAGGAGGGCTACAAAGCTGGTGAGGGGTCTAGAGGACAAACCTTAGGAGGAACGACTGAGGGAGCTGGGGTTGTTCAGCCCGGACAGGAGGAGGCTGAGGGGAGACCTTATCACCCTCTACAACCACCTGAAAGGAGGCTGTAGAGAGATGGGGGCTGATCTCTTCTCCTCGGTGACAAGCGATAGAACGAGAGGAAATGGGTTCAAGTTATGTCAGGGGAGGTTTAGATTGGATATTAGGAAACATTTTTTCACTGAAAGGGTTATTAAACATTGGAATGGGCTGCCCAGGGAGGTGGTGGATTCACCATCCCTGGAGGTGTTTAAAAAAAGGGTAGATGGGGTACTTAGGGATGTGGTTTAGAAATGGCTTTTGTCCGGGTAGGTTAATGGTTGGACTTGATGATCTTAAAGGTCCCTTCCAACCTCAGCGATTCTATGATTCTATTCTATGATTCTATGAAAAGAGAAGCAGTATTACGGAGCGTAGCAAGAGTATAGTCACCACCACAGGCCCGATGACGTCTCGGCGGTCCTCCAGAAGTTCAGCAGCGTCTGGTTGATCCATGGTTGATGGTGGTGGGGGTCTCAGTCCCAATTCTCAAATTGTGGTGGGTCGCCGTGCCAGTTATAGTCCAGGTAGCCCAGGTCGGTCTGTAGCTTGACCAATCAGCGTGATGGTGGCCTTTGCCCAGCTAATTGTCATTTTACACAGTTGCTGTATAAGCTTTTCCTGCCTCCCTGCTGCTTGGGCAGCACTTGGCTCATCATAGTTATTGTGCTTCAGCAATTTTGGAGCTAACAGCACAGGCTCAGGTGGGCCCCAGGGTAGGCCAGGCCTGGCCACTCTGATAGCCAAAGGCCTGCACCCTTTCCAGCCAGGGGAGCAACACACCCTCTTCAGCTGGTGGCAGTCTTGGGCCGTGACTGGCAAGCAAGAGGATAGTCTGCAGAAGGTGCTAAATAGATACAAGCAAGCTTCTTATCTGCCCACAATCCTGCCATCGTTTTGCAGAAGCTTAAGCAAACTTTGAGACAAATATTTTAAAGTTCCAGTCTTTCACACCCCTCCATTTCCCCACATTTAGTCCTTTCCCTGAGTACCCCATAGTGTTTCAGATTCCCACAATCCCCTTAAAACATTGCAAATGGGTTTCTTACACAGTTCCCCCAAGTCCTCTCCTCCCTGCACCCCACATATGATTCCTACCCCTGAGGCAACCTCCCCTTTATCTCGCATAGCGTCCGGGGGACGCTTTCTTTCTTTGGCTCATCTTGGTGGGTTGCACACCTGGGCTGGGGGTCTGGCCACTCTCTCTGGCGGCCTCAGGGAACAGACGATCCTGCATATCAATTTCCAATGGTTTGGTTGCTCAGGTTACTCTGTCTGACATTGCTTCTACGAGCCTCACCAGAGCCTTTGCATTTGCGGAGATTCACCTTTATCAGATAACGTAAGACACAGTGATTCATCCTGTCTGTTATAATCCTTAACACTGGATGAGTAATATCAGGACCAGAATAACCTGAAGGCTAGGGAAATTTCATACACTTTTTGATTCTTATAAACAGGTTTTTTTAGCATCAAAAAGAGACTTTTTTGAAGATGATTTGGGTAAGGAGGGAGGAAAATTTCACTATTCTGATAAAACACTTCCTTTCTTCTGCTGCAATTTTTAGTTAGCAGAGTACTCAGAATGTTTCCTTTAAGAAACAGCCTGCATGGCTGGCATGTTGTTATTTGCGCTTAAAGTCAGATAACTTCAGAAAAGTAACATACTTTATTTCACCAGTCCTTTTGAAAAATGTGGGTTTTATATATGTATACATTATATATATTTGTATTTATATATGGATACATTAACGATGTTAGCTCCTCTGCTTTAAATGTGCTGTTTGCATTAGAATAATGGCACTCACAAGTCAGAACGGTTGTTAATACTTGTTAGAAGAAAAGTGCAAATCCAAAAGTAGGCCTCTGTGCGTTCATACACTTCTGATTTACGTCCACTAACAGTATGGCCTGAAAGAAAATACTTTGTGCAAGGCAATATGCTGCATGAATCTGGGCTACTCATTATCTCTACCAGTATCACAGAATAATGAGATTTGCCTATGGCTCATTAGAAATGTGTTTGAGTTATATCTAGCTGGTTCAGAGACATTCATTCAAGAGATATAATTGGAGTATCTCTATTAATGTGGTATACTAACCAGCACACTAATGACAGCTCCAGTTAAAGTTACCTTGAGATTTCCACTCTAAAATTTAGTTTTAGTTGCTATACATTTCTGAAATTCTCTCTTTTTGTAATGAATACTTTCAAGTGTAATTTTTGCCTGTGGGTGTGTTAATTATAGAGAACTGAACAAAAAGCCTTCCCTTCTTTCTAGAATAAGGAGAATGAAAAAAATCTCTCTCTAGACCATACTTTTCCTCCTAGATGCTTTTTCGGCGGCACAAATATCTCTAGTGACAATCATTTAATAATAGAAACTTGGCAAAATTACCAAACGTAACAATTGCCTATTGATATTCTGGATAAAACAGATCTTTTTGGTTGCATTGTGGACATGTTTCACTGATAAATAGCCATTTATATAAGACACAACAGGAATGACACATGTTTAACTCTAAAGTATTAACACTGCAGTATACAGCGGCAAAAATACATACCCTGATCTACGTAATGTTTTTTGCAAAAAGACATTTTTTTCATTGTCCCTTACTAACTGAAATGAAACTATCTGCTTGTTTTGCTTGTTTCTGTTTTCACCTGAGAAAACAGAATAAGGAGAATTAGGATTCCTCTTTTTAAGCTATTTGTAAGAAAATAGTTTAAATTTGTTTTTTCCTTAGACAAAAAGCATAGACAAAACAGGAAAAAATGCTCAATTATGCAACTCTTGCAGTCTTAACGTTGTATTTCATACATACGTGGTTTGCAGGATGCAATTGCATGCGCATGTGCTGTTCCTCCCAGAGAACATTTCCCCTGGTGTGCCAGATGATGTGGCACAAGTCAGAGTGAAGCAGGAGTTCTGCAGATCAATCTGAGTCAAATTCTCTTTGATTTATTACAGCATAAGAGAATGATCTCTGAATTAATGTTGCTACTTCTAGCTGATCCCAATTGTAGTTGACAACCACCTTTAGTTTTCAGCGTGTATATAGGTGGTTTTTTCACTTCCTTCTACATCTGCTTGTGTTCTCTGAATATCTTGCATCCTTACTTCTCTGCCATGATCCGAGATGTGGTTTTAAATTGGGTGTCTTCTGAGGCTGACATACTTTAACTTAACTACAATTATTGGGTTCAGCACGGCTAACTTGGATGAATCATAGAATCGTAGAATCATAGAAACATGTTTGTGAAATTAGATGATTAGATAACTCTTCTTACAGCTTAAACTCTATGATGTTATAAAAGATAAATAGATAAATAATAGATATTATAAGAGTGTATGTTTCATACTGTCATAACTCATGTTTATAAAGAGTATTTTTCTGACTTTTAATGGAAGTATAATAATATGTTCGTTATTTATTACAAGTTGAACTATCATACAATCATATTTACAGAAGTGTTTAGGACTTCAGTATCATCTGTAAATCCTTTAATATCTACAGTGAGAACTTCAAACCAATTGTGCTTAGCACTTTAGTGAATTAAACATCATTGTTCTCTATTCTTTCTGCAATCTTTCCTAAGTGCAGGAGCTTAATTTAATTGGCTCTTCACTATGTCAGTGAGATACTATTCCTTTGCAATTACCTCTGGCCAATGGCAAAGGCAAGTTGCACTTTTGGCCTTACTTATTCTTATGGTAGTTCACATATTTTTATATTCTTTCTTACAGCCTTTTTTTTATTTTACTTTTCCATCCATTGTGTCCCATTCACACCTACTTTGGAAAATAGTGGAAGGGTTTTGGGAAGGAAAGTCTGTTGAACCTTGTGAGAAGTAATATGAATTTCTCTGTCTTTTGCACCTAATTTGAAATAACTTAACATGAACAAAACTTCTCAAAAATAACCTGAAATTATGTAAACTATTTCCAAATATCTAATGCATGGCTGACTTCGGCTGGAGGTGGCCCAGCCTGGAGGCGAACCCAGTCAGGATGCTCACTGAGTTCATAAGGACACCTGGGAACCCCTGTTATAATTCTGTCTTCTTAATGAGAGGGATGCTGCCTTTCATACTAACAGTCTGTTTAAGTTGGCTTATTATTGTGTTTGCAGGTCAGGATTCAGTTACTCTTCTATAAACAGTGCATGTGTGATTCATGATATGATGTAAAATTTGTACAAAGCCTTTTCTGACAGTCTTGTAATCACTCAGATTCTGTTTCTGACTGAATACTTACCAAATGATTGGTTTAATTGCTAGGAATCAGAATTTTATTTTCTTTGATATGACTAAATGAATAACATTTAAATACTCTGAATCCCTCTGTCACTATCTGGTCATATAGACCACTAAAGTCATTTAGATATCAAGCATATGGCTTCTGTTTAAAAGACAGTGTCCATTTGTCATAATTTTTCACTGAACTATAGCATTGAAACAATAATTGCCATGAGACAGAGGAAATATTAACATTGTTGATTAAAATTAATTTCTTCATGAGACTTCTATGGAGTTTGGAGTTGATGCTGTGAGGTGCTGAGTATCTGCTAAGAGGAGCCCAGATTACAAATAATCTCAGAAATGTCACAAGGAGTTGAGGCCACCCAGTGCCTCACAGGTTCAGACTCATTACATCCACGTAAATCCCTTATGCTGCTGTGAACACCTGAAAGTTATCTTATTATTCATAAATAAACTCAAAATAAGTAATAAATGTTAGAGCAGTTCATTGCATTTGTTTGCAATTTCTTTTCCATATAATGCCTTTATGTCTCTGATTTTATTGACGTATTTTTAGATAAGAATATTCCTTTTTTTCCACAGGAGAATCTCACTTGTTGAAGGAACATTGTATTGAAGGAAGTATTATGCTTATTTATAACAAATATGAAAGAAATAAATCTTTCAAATCATTGTCTCAGAGCAGGGAGTGCATGCGAATTAATTTTAACAAAAATAGTTTTGATGTTTGTCAGCTGTTTACACCTTCTTTAAATTTTATATATGTGTCAGTTATGAGAACTTGCAGTGAGCCTGTCCTTGACTTCACGCAGACAAATTCAGGCAAGGTGTGTTCAGAGACTGCACAAAGACTGGCTGCTACATGCTGATGTCGTTTAGATACAGTTTTCTTCTAAGACTCCAGATTCTTTCTGGTAGTATCATCTTCTGCTATATTAATAACATCTTCTTAGTTTGTATTGTCTAAAAATCACCTCCACTTGATGGAGCCTTAATTATCCATTGGAAGTTTCCATCAAACAGATGCCTGTCCTAGCACAAGGCAGGCATAAGACTGCTTTTTACCTTCACCTTTTGATTTTCATGTCTTGAAACAGCAATCCCTCTTCCCCCACCTAGGAAACAAGAAATGAAGATTATACCTCAGGAACAAATGAGAAATCTGAACTGCCCTTTCCTTCGGGGAATCTGGCCTTTATGAGCAGCTTAGCTTGGGATTTCATTTATAATTAGCCAAAAAATGACAATCATATCAGGATGTTTGTTTCCATGGCTAACCTAGTCCTATTTAAAATCTTTGCTTGTAAAAACTAACTCTAAATCTAAAATTAGAAAGAGCTGTTGACTTGCAAAACCTTTTTGAATGTAGGAAAAGGTTAACTTCCCAAATGGCAGTGTCAGTATTAATTTCTAGCAATTATTTTATTTTCTTCATATATTGTATTAAAGGAGCTGTAAAAGGAATCTTAACCTATTGTCTTTCAAGTATTTTGTTCACTGCATGACCTAACCTGAAAATGTAAAGGGTTGCTGCTTCTGCCATCTGAGAAAAGCGAATGAATTCTGGAGGGGGTTTCTTCTCTCTGTGCCGTGCCTAAAAGAAAGAGACAAGTTTTTCATAAGGTCATTTTATGCCAACTAGCTTTTCAATATGCACTATATCAAGCTCAAAGTACGTTTGTCTGCATATTTTATTGCACAGTATATTGAATCTATAAGGTATTTTATTGAGTTCATTATGCTTCATATTCATCCCATTATGCGTTATTGAGTTCAGCGTAATCTTTAACCTATAATGCACTTTCATTTTTATTTGGTACATTAGATCTTTTTCTCTCTTTTTTTTTTGGTCATGATTACTCATATGCTTTTTTCATGCGACTGTAATGAGATTACATTATAAAAGCATTTGGCAGAAGGTGTTTATCAGCATTTTCATTTTTGAAGTGTGTTTTTTAGGAGTCCATAAATTGGCTTGAGCTTAGTATAAAATATCTACCAAGGGATTCTGGGCACCAGTATTTCAAACCCTGGTCATTTCAAATATTCAGTAAAAAGGATTTGCGTCACAAATATATGTCTGAAAACAGAATCTGTTCATATCAACAACCATTATTGAAAGATTTTATAGTAACTCATGCTTTCATTGACATTTTCAAGGGCATTATAATTTATACCATCCCAAACTGGGCTTTAAACCTCAGCACACCTCCTGTGAGCTGGACTCCCCCCATGGATTGGAAGTGAGCAGCAGTGGCAGTCTCTACTCAGAAGGCTTTGGTCTAGCACTTGTGGTAGGAGCTAACAGGGACCTGGCTGTCGTACTGCACTGAGCTGTGCCACTGATTCTCTCCAGTCATTTGTCTCCTTACTGCAAAAATAAGAATGATATTGTTTACCAGCTAATACTGCTCTTAGCCTTGCCAAATGCTTGGGGATAGATGAGTGAAGAAAAAGGCATTTAGCATGTGGGAACCATTACTATTAATCTACAAAAACATTGAATGATAAATGTTTCTTTCTCTTTTCTTTCAGATTATTACTTTAAGAGACTACATTCCCAAAATCATTGGTCCAGATGCTTTTAATCTGTATATTGGCCTTTATACAGGTTATGATCCCACAATGAATCCTACAGTTTCTAACGTATTTTCAACAGCTGCTTTTCGTTTTGGTCATGCAGCAATCCAACCAATAGTAAGGCGATTGAATGCACAGTATTCAGATGATCCAGAACTCCCAAATCTTCATTTGCATGAAGTTTTCTTTAGTCCCTGGAGGCTCATTAAGGGAGGTATGGTTTTATTTAAACTGTTTGGGTTTTTTTTCCCTGGTAATTGTAACTTTTTTCAAAGTTACTTATCTTGAATCGGAAATAAGAGCATTTATTTAATTGTTTTAAGTTGTTAAAAGGGTTTCAGAGCATTGACATGAACTGAAACAATTATTGTGAGTTAAATAGTTCTCTAAATCAGACAAAAGTTATTCTCCAATTTAAACCAGTCTGGTAGAGAGAAGAAAATTTTTTTTTTTTTTTTTTTTTTTGAGGAATGTATTTCAGGTTGTAAATTTTCTTACACCTGAAGAAGCAGATGGAGCCTTTTCATAGCACTATTACTTCTATTTCAACCTGCAGCACATTTTTGCATATGTTTGAATGTAAAAGCCTGTGGCCAATGTTTAAAAAACATAGACGCATATATGTATTCACATTTGTTAAGAAAGTTATAATGGTTTATATATACAATGTAATGTTATATTATTCTTGTGTTTAAAGGAGGCTTGGATCCTCTACTAAGGGGTCTTCTAGCACATTCAGCAAAACTGCAGGTGCAAGATCAACTACTGAATGAGGAATTAACAGAAAAACTATTTGTGTTGTCCAATAACGGTTCACTTGATTTAGCATCGTTAAACTTACAGCGTGGCCGTGATCACGGACTCCCAGGTCCATTGATTTTTCTTGAATTTTCTCCCAACTGGTAACTGAAATGTAACTGCTTATATTTGGGATGTAATTATAAGCTTTTAAATAATAGTTTTAGTAATCAGAAAAGTAACTTAAGTCTCTCTTTAAATGTAAGTGACTAATATGTTTAACGGAAACAAAGTATTCCCCAGCATTTGAAATTAAAATAACCCAATAAATCTGTAATCTGGAAGAGCAGCAGTAGTAAGTGGATCTCTGTGTGTTTGATGTAGGTACCTGAGACTTGTTCTTGCTGGAACCAGCTCCAGAGGAGTGGGGTTTCTGCCTGCAGCAGCTACTTGCCATCAGCAGGCTGCCCCCAGCCTGTGGGGACAGGACGATTTAGACATAACCTCATTGTCTCTACCAACCATAGAAGGTTTTGAGACGTCTCCAGGAGTGGTGTAGATGGCTTATTTAGGTGTATACCTCATTTTGAGAAATATAACACATTTGTGCCTGGGTTTTGCACTAGATTTCTTACTCTAGTCAGCCCACGGTAAGACTGAACTAACAGTCAAGGGGCGTTAGCCCATCAGGACATGGGTGTACTGGCTTAGAAGAAGACTGCTGGAGCTCAGTTCAATTTGATTGCACCAGCTGTTAAAATATAAAATAGGTTCCCAGTCCTGTGTAAAAACTTCTTACAAGCATGACACAGCTTCTGAGAGCAGAGTAGTAGACAGGGCCTCTTTCTGTTTCATTTCTAAAACTGTCCCCTGACCCCTTGCCTGATTAGACCATTATTCTGCATAAACGAGGAACAAATCTGGCTGCCCTTCTGTCCTCTGAGCCCAATGTCCCACCCATGGAGGTAGGACTGATTGATTGTCAAAGGGTGTTTACCTCGCTGGGTGGCAAACCTCTCCATTTCTCCTGTGCGACTCCACAGCTAAGAATACACAAGGCATCGTCCTTGGACAGTAGAAATTAAGTCTGATCTGGCCTGGAGTTTAAAGCTCTCAGCTACACGAGGGTAGAAATGGAGTTTTGATCTCCCAGACCAGAAATTAAAGTTTTTTAAGGAGATAGAGTGTGTGTGTGTGTGTGTTAATTCCAATGATGTAAAAAATGTGAAAGAAATATATTTTCCAGAGAGATCGACATGTGCCCTAGGACACTCCCCTTAGTAAAGTGCTTTAGTTACTAACCTCATTCAGGTTACTTCTTGCCTGCTCTTCACCTAACTCCTGTATTCCTAGTCTGGAAACCTCAAGACCCAGTACATGCTCCCATTATCTATTATCATGTTTTCATTGCTTAAATATGAGAGAACTGTTTTATACCTTTGTTTTCCTTCATGAAAATGATGTAGCAATTGCTTATCCTGTAGTTTCAGATCCTGCCATCATTTCCCTGAACAATTTAACCAATAATAATAGGCCTATTTTTAGACATAACTATCTATGAGTATGATTAAGGTTGTCAGAATACAGTGCTTATAAATTTATTAATTTCATATATCATGCTCAACAGTCCAGTCTAATCTTCCTTTTAACACAATATTTACAGGTTATAATGACTGGCGAGAATTCTGTGGCTTACCAAAACTGGAAACTCAGACTGACCTGAATACAGCAATAACCAATCAGAATGTCACTGAAAAAATCATGGAATTATACCATAATCCAAGCAATATTGATGTTTGGCTTGGTGGTCTGGTAGAAGACTTTCTTCCAGGTGCTAGAACTGGTCCCCTGTTTGCGTGTATAATTGGAAAGCAAATGAAAGCACTAAGGGATGGTGATCGGTGAGTTTATTCATGCTGTTGAATCATTTGTGTAATATGCAGAATCAATGGAGATTTTACAGATACGTGTGAACACTTCCCAGAACAAAGGACAACATGACACTTAAACAGACATTAAAAAACCTATTCCCTGTCACTTGAACATTTTCAACTTTGCTTCAAGCATTGAGATGCTCAACTTTGCACTTCTGGTGGAAATACAAGGTGCCACCAGTAGTTAATTGTGCTAGGGACAGCTAACTTTTGTGTGGATGGATGTAGTTCTGTGCAGGCTTTAGCTAATCCAGTCCCTGAGGGCTACAGCAGGCTCAGGGTCCTTAACTGGAAGAATCTCAAAATTTTCCATGACAACCACAGCAAATCAGAAGGGATAGGCAGAGAGCTGTAATTTAGGCTTCCTAGAGGGGATAATAAAAACAACATGTACCTAGTCTTACGTGCACTGGGACTGCAGAGTGCTCCCAGAACTGCCTCATTGGACACAGCATGGTATGTCCTTTCACCCAACCTGGAACAACCACCAGCAGGATCTTGCCCCAGTTCAATCCTCTGCACCAGGAAGGCAGAAGAAATGCAGCTTCAGGTCACAAAGGGGTGCAAGGTGCAGCTTATGTCTTCCTTCTGCTCCTGAAGTAATTATAAAACCAACCTTTTTTTCATTTCTGTCATGTACTTGTGGCAGTAATTTTGAATCTCATGAGAAGACTAATTTTAAACTGCTCACACCATGCTAGCAATGGTGGTTTAAGTACATCTGGTCCTTACGCTCACCTTTAAGCTCCTCTCATAAGTCACTGTTGTGGAAAGAAACCATTATGTAAATAAGCATCCGAGGTAGAATTTAAATCTGAACTTTAAAAAATGTTAATTAATTAGCTCACAGGAAAAAGCAATGTTAATCATAAAGGTGGTATCTTAGTAGCACAAACTGTATAGACAACAAACGTTCCACTCAGCTGTGTTAAAAACATGGTTGAAAATCTTCTGAATAGGTATATTTGACCCTATCTGGGGAAGGATAATTTATCAAGGCCCTTCCAGCCTTGTTTCCATGATTCAGTGCCTTACAATACTTCTTATTATTCAGTGTCTTATGATACTACTAGATTTAATTAAACTTAAGCATAATTTAACATCAACTTCAAATTGAGAAAAAGAGAGTTCTAATAATAAAAGAATTTCCCAAGTTTCTGCCACAAAGTTTGTGTCAGCTAACTTAAATGTGAAATAGTATTGTCATTAATATGACAATATTATATGACTTAATAGTAATATGATATATTAATATGACTTCACTATGAGAAGTTTTAAGTATGTAAAAACGTTATAGTTGTCACACAGTAGGTACAAGTATGGAAAAGTCTAACACTCATTGCAATGCCTTGTCAGATAGAGTACTGGGTATTATCTATATCTGCACTAGTAAGACTACATGCTTACTAGATACCCTAATTGACACGTCGGTAAGTAAGGATTTCAAGACATCTCCTCTAACATATTTGTTTAAGTTCAGAAATCAAGTGTAGGTGGAATTTTTTCACTGACTATTCTCCATCCTGATTGGCTTAAAATTTTTTGTCAGTAACCTGACAAAAACAGTAACAGAACACAAAGGATTTTCTTTTTCCAATGTACTAAACTCAGGCACTGTCTTAATCTCAGACAGATCACCTGGAACAAATTGTTTCTGTTCCACTGGCCTTGACTTTCTTTTTCCATCTCTTCCTACTCTGAATCCTTCTGTGATCTCAGGGTTTGATTTAAGATTTAAATGCAGGTTATTGAGATTTAAATGCAGGGTAATGGAAACTACCTGTCAGTCCCTGAGGAGAACTGCTCTGGAGCTGACCCGACTGACAGCAGAGCCACAGATCTTGGTGCACAGGGGGTTTTCCTGAGGTAGGGGAATGCTGAGGCAGCAGAGAGACACAAGTCAGGATGGCAGGCACTCATCTGAGAGCAAAGGCTGCAGCTCCAGCTGGGAGGTCTGCACCATCTACACCAGCGGTGGCCGATGCCCCCACCCAGATGGAGCTGCTGAAGGGAGAGGCTGCAGTGCAGACCTCAGAAGGTTCCTGGACCTTTCTCCCGGGGCAGGGATAGGCGCAGACCTGCCTGCAAAAGGTGGGCCCGGGTGAAGGACCTCCTGCAGCAGGTGGCTGAGCTGCAGGAGGGGATGAGGAGGCTGCGTAGCATCACGGGGGCTGAGAAGGAGATAGACAGATAGTTCCAAGCACAGTCTGCAGTGGACCCACAGCCAAACAACCAAAACCTCCCCAATCGGCACACAGAGAAGGGATGCGGGCCAGTAAGACAGAAGAATGGAAGCTTGCAATGGCAAGGACCAGCAGGAGGAGAGACTTCCCCTTGAAACCTTGCAGAACCGCATCGCCACTCTGCAGAGTGAAAAGGAAAGACCAGTTACATCAGGAGAGACACTGGAGCTGAGTAAGGCAGCCCGAGCTGCTCCCCCTATAACAACCAGTGTGACTAAGAAAAGGTGACATGTAATAGTGGTAGGTGACTCTCTTCTGAGAGTTTGCACCCGTTTGCTGACCTGACACACTCTCAGATGTGTCTGGTCTGCACACTAGAGAGGTGTGCTGCTCACTGGGGGCTCATATGGGGGATGTCACCGAGACATTACCAACCCTTGTACAATCCACTGACTATTATCCGCTGCTGTTGTTTCACATGGGCACCAGTGATACTGCCAGGAGTATCAAGAAGGATTACAGAGCCTGGGAGTGGTGGTGAGGGACTCTGGAGCACAGGTAGTTTTTTTAGCAATCCTCCTGCTCAAAGGAGGTTTGAAAGGAGTAGTCGAATCTGTTGAGTTAAATGGTTACAGGACTGGTGCCACAGCCAGGGGCTCAGCAACTTAGACCATGGGACTCACTTTGAGAAACCAGGTCTACTGATGGGCTACCAGGGGGCTGATGGGCTCCACCTATCAGATAAGGGGAAGAGCATCTTCAGTCAGAGGCTTGCCAAACTGGTGAGGAGGGTTTTAATCTAAAGTTGCCAGGGAAGGGGAACCTTAATACATCCCATGCCTACCAGTTTGATAGATGCCCAGAGCCTGGAGGAGGATCACAGGTCAGCAGGAGAGCACCTGGAGTGCAGCACAAAGGAATTCCAGCCACTCCAGCCAGTAAGTCAGCTTCATCGGGGGCCCAACTTAAATGCCTGTATGCAAATGCACATAGCATGCGGAACAAACAAGAGGAGTTAGAGACATGCACACACCTGCAGGGCTATGATCTTTTTGGCATCAAGGAGACATGGTGGAATGACTTTTATGACTGGAGTGTTGGATTGGAGGAATACAGGCCTTTTGGGAAGGACAGGCAAGGGAGATGAGGAGGGGGTGTCACCCTTTATGTCAGTGACCAGCTGGAGTGCATGGAGCTCTGTCTGGGGATGGATGAGGAGCTGACCAAGAGCTTATGGGTCAGGATTAAAGGGAAGGCAGGGACAGGTGACATTACAGTGGAGGTCTGCTACAGGCCACCAGACCAGAAAGACCAAGGCTCCCTATGACAGATAGGAGCAGCCTCAGCTTCACAAGCCCTGGTCCTCATGGCCGGTCTCAGACACCCCTATATCTCTTGGGAGGGACAACACAGCAGGACATAAGCAAACCAGGAGTTTCATGGAATGCATTGATGGTAACTTCCTTCTCCAAGCGATAGAGGAGCCAACAAGGAGAACTTGTTCTCACTTTGTTCTCACCAACAATGAGGGGATAGTGGGGAATGTGGAGCTCAAAGCTAGCCTTGGCTGCAGTAACCGTGAAATGGAGTTAAAGATCCTTAGGGCAGCAAGGAGGCTGCACAGCAAGCTCACTATCGTGGACTTCAGCAGAGCAGGCTTTGGCCTCTTCAGGGATCTACTTGGAGAGTACCATGGGATAAAACCCTGTAGGGAAGAGGAGCCCAAGAAAGCTGGCTAATATTCAAGGATCACCTCTTCCAAGCTCAGGAGCAATGCATCCCAGCAAAGAGGAAGTCGTGAGGCCTCTATGGATGAACAAGGAGCACCTGGAGAAACTCAGACTCAGAAAGGAAGTCTACAGAGGGAGGAAGCCTGGGAGTAATTCAGAGAAATTGTCTGAGCAGCCAGGGATCAGGTTAGGAAAGCTAAAGCCCTGATGGAATTAAATGAGGCCAAGGATGCCAAGGGCAACAAGAAAAGCTTCTATAGACATGTCAGTGATAAAAGGAAGACTACAGAAAATGTAGGCCCTCTCTGGAGGGAAACAGGAGACCACTTTGCCAGGGATATGGGGAAGGAACTTAATGACTTTTTCGCCTCAGTCTTCACCAGCAACACAGTGGGCTCTAGCCACACTGCCCAAGTCGCAGAAGGCAAAGGCAGGGAATGGGAGAATGAAGAACTTTCCACTGTAGGAGAAGATCATGTTTGAAGACCATCTGAGGAACCTGAAGGTGCACAAATCCATGGGACCTGATGAGTTGGATTTGTGGGTGCTGAGGGAACTGGTGAATGAAGTTGCTAGACCATTATACATCATCTTTGAGAAGCTGTGGCAGTCTGGTGAAGTTCCCACTGACTGGAAAAGTAGAAACATAACACCCATTTTTAAAAAGGGAAAAAAGCAAAACCCAGGGAACTACAGACCAGTCAGTCTCACCTTTGTGCCCAGCAAGATCATGTAGGATATCCTCCTGGAAACTCTGCTTGGGCACATGGAACATAGGAGGTGATCAGTGACAGCCAACATGGCTTCACTAAGGGCAAATTGTGCCTGCACAAATTTGGTGGCCTTCTATGACAGGGTAACAGCATTGGTGGATAAGAGGAGAGCAACTGACATCATCTACCTAGACTTGTGCAAAGCATTTGACACTTTCCTGCATGACATCTTGGCCTCTAAATTGAAGAGACCTGGATTGGATGGATGGACCACTTGGTGGATAAGGAATTGGCTGCATGGTTGCACTCAAAGAGTTGTGGTTAATGGCTCAATGTCCAAGTGGCAACCAGTGACAAGTGGTGTTCCTCAGGGGTCAGTACTGGGACTGGTGTTGTTTAACATCTTTGTTGGTGACATGGACAGTGGGACTGAATGCACCCTCAGTAAGTTTGCTGCCAAAACCCAAGCCCTGTGGTATGGTTGACACCCTGGAGGGAAGGGATGTCATCCAGAGGGACCTGGACAGGCTGGGCAGAGAAGGATTGAGTGTAGCCCTGAGGTGAAAGTCTTGGGGGTGTTGGTGGATGAGAAGCCCAACATGACCCAGCAATGTGCACTCACAGCCCAGAAAGCCAACCTCATCCTGGGCTGCATCAAAAGAAGCGTGGCCAGCAGGTTGAGGGAAATGATTCTACTCCCCTACTCCACACTCATGAGACCCCACCTGGAGTGCTGCGTTCAGCTCTGGAGTCCTCAGCACAGGAAAGACATGGACCTGTTGGAGCGAGTCCAGAGCAGGGCCACAAAAATGAACAGAGGGATGGAACAGCTTTCCTATGAGGACAGGCTGAGAGAGTTGGGGTTGTTCAGCCTGGAGAAGAGAAGTGTCTGGGGACACCTTGTACCAGCCTTCCAGTATCTGAAGGGGGCCTACAGGAAAGATGGAGAGAGACCCTTTATGAGGGAGTGTTGAGGGGTAACTGTTTTAAACTGAAAGTGGATAGATTTAGATTAGGTATTAGGAAGAAATTTTTTACTGTGAGGGTACTGAGACACTGGAACTTGTTACCCAGGGAAGCTGTTGAGGCCCCATCCCTGGAGGTGTTCAAGGCCAGGTTGGGTGGGGCTCTATGTAACCTGCTGCAGTGGGTGGTGTCCCTGCCCATGGCAGGGGGCTTGGAACTAGATGATCTCTAAGGTCCCTTCCAAACCAAACCATTCTATGGTTCTATGATTTGCAGTAGTTGGGCAAAAGTTCTGAAGGTGACTTTGTCATTCTTTTCCTATAGGGTTTGTGGCTCTTTTTTCTTTTTTTTTTTTTTTTTCCTTTTCTTTCTTTCTTTTTTTACTCTATCTCTGTAAAATTCATCTGTAAAAATTTGGTCACCTAATACAGACCTGTTGGAGCAACCTTTGTTAGAGTAAAACCCTATCTGCTGGGTAGATTAAAAAATAATTTTCTTCTCAAACCTTGTCAGCAGTGTAGTTAAAACTGAATTTTGTGATGGAAGTAGAACAGGTTTTAACGTACCTGAAAGGGAAATGACAGGTGTAGGAGAGCTGAGTGGAACAAAGTTTCCGATGGCTTTGGTAATGGGAAGGGGCATGTGCACAGTCAGTGAGATATCAGGATGCTCTGAGAAGTTTGGGAACAGTGTGCAGATGAGGGGTAGGAGGAAGGCATCTTTATTGTTTTCTCTTTCCAGCCCCTCCTTCTCTCCTGCATTTCTTGTCATGGTGCTACTGGGGTGTGGGATGTTCACTCCATCCCTGGTCCTGTTGATTGCCTCCTCCTCCAATACAGGCAAAGTGGGACAGGTTTCTCCCCAAATTTTCCTGCTGTAGGTAACTATTTGCCTGGGAATAAAGACAGTTTTCCAAAATTTGTTGGAATGGGTCCAGCGGCGGCCACGAAGATGATCAGAGGGCTGGAGCACTGATACTATGGGGACAGGCTGAGAAAGCTGGGGTTGTTCAGCCTGGAGAAGAGAATGCTCCGGGGAGACCTTATAGCGGCCTTCCAGTACCTGAATGGGGCCTACAGAAAGGATGGGGAAGGACTCTTTATTAGGGAGTGCTATGATAGTAAACAGGGTAATGGCCTCAAATTGAAAGAGGGTAGATTTAGATGGGATATCAGGAAAAAAATTCTTTACTGTAAGGGCAATGAGGCACTGGAACAGGTTGCCCAGGGAAGTTGTGGATGCCCCATCCCTGGAGGTGTTCAAGGCCAGGCTGGATGGGGCTTTGAGCAGTCTGGTCTAGTGGGAGGTGTCCCTGCCCCTGTCAGGGGGGTTGTAACGACATGATCTTCAAGGTCCCTTCCAACCCGAACCATTCTGTGATTCTGTGTGATTCTGTGAAAATTTCACATGCACTTACCTTACTTAACCAGTACACTCCTGTTGTCAGCAGAGTCAAATTTGCCCTGAGAAGTTCCCCCCAGGGCACACTTGCAGCCCTCATGTTCCCCAGAACACAAACAGGACTATCACACTTCTTGTTTTCATGGTACCATTTCAGGGGGCTCATAAAAAACCTAACACCTGCACACAAACCAAGCTTGCACAGGCTACACAGTCAACATTACGGTTCCCTTCGATGAGAAAAATGTAAACACAAAACCCACAGACTTTTCGAGAAACCCCAGGCTTGTTCCCCAAGTATGATGAATGCCCAAGTCCTGTGTTAAACCTGAGGTTAATTTGTACATTGTGATCACATCCATACTGCTGCTAGTGGTCCTAGGACATGTTACCACAAATCCTGCCTCGCATTTGGGAAAATCTGAATTGTTCCACAGGAAACTATCTTAGAAGTTTAGCAGTGCTTAACACTGCTTAATGTACTAATGCTATGAATCTCTGCAGAGGTTTTTTTTGCCATTCATGACATGTCTTTATGTACAAAACGTTTATATTCTTTTTCTCCCAGTTTTTTTTTTCTTTCCCTTTCTTTTTATCTTTAAACACATATGTATTTGTGTATGCACACATATATAAAATATATATAATATATATAATTTAAATAAATACACCTTTGTAGCACCAACTGGTTTTTGTGTTCTGCCACCACACTCCGGATCCAACAAAATGGAAAAAGCACCTCCCCTCTGTTCCAGCCAGTGCTCTTAGCTTACCTTTTTGTATGATCGAAAAGCACAATTACTGTCTTACAATTTTCTGCTATAATTGAACTGCGTATCTACAGCTTTCTTAGCAAGTGAAAAAATCTATATTAAACAGAGGAGCATTCAGCAATACCTTGTTTTCATAGCAACCATTCAGTAATGACAAGCAGAATTCAAAAGCTATGGTATAAGAAAATCTATTATGGCTACTCCTGTAATCCTCCTGTAATTTATGCTTAAAACAATTTATGAGTGCACACTGAACGCTGGCATGCATAAGATTAAGCATCCAGTTCAAAGAAATTAGCTCCAAGTTTTTTTCTCAGGATTGTAACTTTTTTTTGTGGCCCTGTATCATCAATGAAATGCAATTCTGCAAATGTGAATAATTAATAGTTTTAAACAGCTGACTTTAACACATCGTCTGAGTTGACCAGTATTTCAAACTCACACTAGTCTTTTCTTGACTTTCAAGTTGGGTATGTAAGTCTTCAGATCGTGGCGTTTACTTTTATTATTGTTGTACGCACTGACGTTTTGATATTATTCCTTTTTTTTTGTCTTTTACATAGGGTACTGTGAAAGTAAGAATAATCAGCTCTTTGAGTTTGACCTTTTCAAAAATTTTCTGTCGATCTTTCCAGATTTTGGTGGGAAAATGATAATGTTTTCACAGAAGCTCAAAAGCAGGAACTCAAAAAACACTCATTGTCCCGCGTGATTTGTGACAACACAGGGATTTCTGAAGTGCCAGCAGATGCCTTCCAACTTGCGAAGTATCCACAGGATTTTAAGCACTGTGACAATATACCTGGGATGAATTTAGAAGCTTGGCAAGAATTCTACCAGGAAGGTAATCTGGTAATTACCAGTCTTTTCTGATGAGAGGGGAGAGTAATCAGCAGTTAAGAGCCCTGACCTTGATTGTGGCGGGTCTTGAGTTACTGGTCGGATGCAGATCTTCATTGTTTCTACCACTTAGAAATGCGATATGAATCTTTCTCTCCTTCTTTATCAACTTTGTCTGTAAAAAAGATAGTGTTTGCCAAATTCACTCTGATAACATCAGTGGCTTGTGAGATATCCACATATTATGGCAATTGGGGCAGGAGTTCTCAGGCAGAAAATATTGACTAAGAACTCTGCAGCAAACACTGTTAGAAAATAATGCTAATTTTTCAAGGTTTGAAAGTCAAACCTGAGGTATTCCATATAAATTCCTGTCCAGAAATGAACAAATTAATTCTTGATCACCTTAAAACTTGTGAGTAATTTCACTGAAGTTAGTTTAGAGCAGTAATGGAGAATAATGTTTCAAGGGTAAGATGGTAATATTTTAAGAGCTTGTATTTAAGAGTTTTTTATTTGTAGAGGAAATATGTGGAACACCAAAGAGTGTGGAAAATGGTGATTTTGTATACTGTTCAGAATTTGGAAAATCTACAGTGACTTATTCATGTGAATATGGATTTCGATTACAAGGAGAAGAGCAATTAACCTGCACAAGCAAAGGATGGAACTTTGAGGCTCCTGTTTGTATAGGTATCCATTTTTTTGTTATTGTTTCTGAATATTCTAAAAGCTAAAGTCCAGCACGGCTCATCAGCAGTGAACTCCCTCCTATGCTCTCTTGTAGTCAACAGTCTGGGTTCGTAGGTACAATAACATGATAATATGAAACTCTCCTTGATCCAGAATTGCTATCTCAATCTTTACCCATCCTGATTCAGCAATCAGGTTGATGACAGGAAAATGTCACTAAAAATTAACTAATTAAGCAAAAATAAGTCAATTAACTACCAGTAGGAAAAAGCAGCAAATCAGAATTATACATTGCTTCCTCCTACATTCAACATAACAGCAAGACAGTTGTCGTTTTCCTAGCGTTGTTTCAATGGATGCTCCAGATACCAAATGAGTTCAGCACCAGTAGTTCATGTATCACCCTAATAAGTAAAGCAAAAGCAACAAAGAAGAAAATACTGTGGAGTGAATAAGTGAAATTAAGCAAATTAATTATCACTTCAGTTCCAACCTTCTTCCCCCAAATAGTTGTGAAAAGATTTGCCAGAAGTGAATTACTTCTTCAGGTACAAAAGTAGAACAGGTGAAAAATCAGTAAAAAGATACTGGTTTTGACATTTCACACACATTTTCAGGGGAATACTTTTCTGTTATTTTAATCATTCTTTTATCTTCTCTCTTATTTTTGCCTTATTTTTACTGTTGAATAGAATAGGATAGGAAGAAAGAGAATGTGGCAAATATTTCATTACAAGACCTTCAGTCTTTGCAGCTATGAAGGATGAATTCTCTCTGTTGGCATTTCGAATATGTATGTTTATAATGGTGTGTGTATGTACTTTTTTTAAGATATAGATATATATATATATATACACACACATACTCAAACTGCTCAGCTTTATAAGAACATGAGAGAAAATGAGACCTGAAAAGGCCGTATTTAGGAATATATTATGGATGTTGGTAAATTAATTTGAATGCAAGTGCTGCAGCTGATCCGCAATAAAGTCTGCTTATCAGTATTTCTCTGACAGTAGAATAGAAAGCTATTCATTCTAATTGTATACCTGGTATGGAGAAAGTCAAATGAAATTTGCAGCTCTTTCCTTTATTCAAATCCTATTTATCCACTGAATTCCACCCACATAAATACCATATAAAGGAATAAAGCTGTTAAATGAATTATAATAAAATCTTTTCAATAGATTAATGTTCTGGCAGCAAACTGAATAAATAAGTTATATGAATGAATGCTTCCTTGTCCTAGTTTCTTTTAATATGTTCAGTAATGTAAACAAAAGATTGTATATCTGCTATAGGAAAACAAGCTGCTGCATATATTAAATAAGCAATGCCTTTATTAAAAGAAAACCATCAAAACCCACTTACGCAGATGCTACTTGAGTTTTACAGTAGAAAGTACTTTGTTCCATGCATGTCTGTGCAATGTGTTCTCATTCTTTTAAATGTTCAGCAAATTAGGAATAAGTCAAGCAATATAATGAGGAGGATAGAGCTTAGCATTTCTGCAGATGGTTTCAAAATTATATGCTGCTCTGGAAAAGACAGAGTGGCCTGCTGGCAAAAGCATAAGAATCTGAGAGCTGTTAATTCCTGCTTACTAACTTGGGCTTTGACAGAAATCATTTCTATTGATTCAGGAAGCCATTTAGTGCTAGACTATGCTACCTTCCTTTATATTGTTACCTTATTCTTGATAGATAACTCTGTTTACTTTGCTTTAATAAAGTGCTTCTCTCTTTCAGTAGTAGGATAGACTGGCAAGAACTGACTTGCGCTATTTGGTGATGGAAAAAAAAGAGTTAGGTAGTTAACAGATTCATGACTATGGATCTACAAAAGCTGAAATAACATATTTTAATTACAGTGCAGGCAAAACCAGTGCAATTTTTCCTTACCAGATGATGACGAAGGCAGTGGGAGTTAACCCAAAATGTAGTCTTGAGGGAGTAGTACTTATTCAGGAATCTTCATCCTGAACAACAGATTAGTTTCCTGCTTATGAGAGTTAGTGTTTCTTAAGGCTTCTGAAGTTTAAGATTATTCCTTGCATGATTAGTCTTTTGACTGTCTCCGTTGATGGCTAGCTTTGGACACAGCTACTGCTTCGTATTAAAATTTAAGAGAGGATCAGTCTTGATCCTATTTCCAATGAAAGAATTCCCTAAATGGTCTGAGTGACAGTGCTAAACTAAGTCATTCCTACAGGGTCAGTTTCTAATACTGATCAAAAAGAGCTATTAAGACTGAAGTAGCAGATCAAACATTGTGGTAGGGTAGGGAAGGAAAGGACAGGAATATAACCAAAAAGGGAAGACACTGAAGGCTCAGCTACTTGCCCATACATGGGCTAGCAGTGCTTCCCAGGACCATGGGTCAGAGGCATTGAACAACCTGGCAAATACTACACAGGACTAATGGGAAACTATCTAAACCAGTGCTGGACACCTATCTTTAGGCAACTGAATCAAGTCCTGCCAGTAAATATTACACAGAAAGAAGAAAGATGCAGAAATATGGAAATGACTCCACTCTTTCCCTCATTGAGTACTTACTGTTCTGCACACCACACTGACCCCCATTTCATCACCTAATCAGAATGTGAGAGTGAAAGGTCTTGATTGGACTCAGGAACAATATGTTTATATACATTTTCCAATGGATAATTGTTCATCTGCTCATTATTCTGTCAGGATTTTGTCATTTTACAGAACTAATATAGCATCTAATATAGCATCTAGAAACAACCAGTGATATCACAAATAACTGTTACAAATTTTATATCCAAAGCCCACCTGAATCCTTGGCTCCTCCAAATCATGGCTAGAAGTGTACAGAATTGTGTCAGTGTTATTATTTTCACTACCTCTACAGAGCACAGTATGGAAAAAGTTTGTAGGGGAAAGCAAGTCTTAGAACATAAATGCAAGCAAGAAGAGCTCTCAAGTTTAGAGTCTGTATTTTTGAAAATTCAACCAATTGCCATTTGTAGCTTTTGAGGAATTACCAAAACAACGTTTTCTTTTTTTCCTCATTTCCAGCTTAAAACAAAACAAGCAAAAAAATCAAATCAAAGCAAAAAAATCAAATCAAAACAAAAAAATCCCAACTTCATGCTTTAAATAGTAACAATGAGGATCTTTGACAGTATCTGCAGGGAAGGACAAGCAGGCGGGGAAGGAGACCAGCCTGGCTAAATAGGGACCTTTGGGTGGACCTCAAGAACAAAAGGAGAGTCTATGACCTTTGGAAGAAGGGGCAGGTCTCTCATGAAGACTATAACAGCAAAGTTATGCAGGGAGAAAATTAGGAGAGCCGAAGCGCAGCTAGAGCTCAACCTAGCTAGAGCTGTTAAGGATAACAAAAAATATTTCTATAAATTCATTAACAACAAAAGGAGGATTAGGGAAAATGTCCCTCCCTTATTGGATGCAGAGG
>VXBH01002826.1:172510-214638 GCA_013400035.1 Rynchops niger
CTGTACTCAGCACTGGTGAGGCCACACCTTGAGTATTGTGTCCAGTTTGGGGCACCTCAATACGAGAGAGATATCGAAGTGCTGGAGCGCGTGCAGAGGAGGGCAACGAAGCTGGTGAAGGGCCTGGAGAATAAATCTTAGGAGGAGCGATTGAAGGAGTTGGGACTGTTTAGTCTGAGGAAGAGGAGGCTCAGGGGAGACCTCATCGCTCTCTACAACTACTTGAAAGGACGTTGTAGAGAGTTTGGTGCTGGTCTCTTCTCACAGGTAATTAGCGATAGAACAAGAGGGAATGGGTTCAAGCTGCAGCAAGGTGGGTTTAGACTGGACATTAGGAAAAAATTCTTCACAGAAAGATTGGTCAGACACTGGAAGAGGCTGCCCAGGGAGGTGGTGGAGTCACCATCCCTGAATGTGTTTAAGACTCATTTAGATGTGGTGTTAGGGGATATGTTTTAAGTGAGAACTTTGTAGAGTGGGGCTGATGGTTGGAGTCGATGATCCCAAGGGTCTTTTCCAACCTAAATGATTCTATGATTCTATCTATGTGTCACTGAAAGTATACAATACTTTTCATTTACAAATACTTGCAGAAAGTGTGCATGAGAAGATATTAATCTCTCTCTGTAATTTGTAATGGTTATTGATCAGTGTGTATTCATTTTGCAGACATCAATGAATGTGAAAATCAACTTAATCCACCATGCTCTCCCTCTGCTAAATGCATTAACACTAAAGGCAGCTACAAATGTCTCTGTACTGATCCTTACAAGCTGGCAGAAGATGGAAGAACATGCATTGGTAATGCCTGTGAACCTACTGTCTATTAAAAATTTCTCTGTTCTGTTTTACGATGCTTTAAAAATCATAAAATTGAGATTTATTGAGTAGCTGTTAACAAACGTAAAAAACCTCTACACAGTCACGAACATAAAGATGCAGTCAGATTCTGTAAGAAAATGAAGGTATTGAAAAAATAATACAGAAGTAAGCTTTTCATTCTCCATTCCTATCATATATAAATGGCTAAGTATATCCTGACAGTGCATATGAAGGGGGGATCAAATCTGCCTCAGTTTCTCCTAGTTGGTATCAAAATTCAGCATCTGAATCTCAAATAAGTTCCACCTATTACGCTCCAAAACCGTTAAGCTTTTTAGGGCTTTTATAAATTATGCATTTTCTTGTTTTTTCAGCTTTACAGCATACATGGAAGCTGTATAGGTTCTCAAGGTTTAGGTGGGGAGCTACCTTCTTGTTGCCCACTGATGCTGAGTTCTGGGGAAAGGGTGCCTAGATATGCCAAAAGCTCCATGAAAACCTGCAATCCAGACTCAAGTGGATAGATATCTACTTTGTAACTGTACCCAAGGGAAGCGCAGAAAGTTTAGAGTGCTCAAATCTTGCATATTCAGTATGCCGTGCTGTATGCCGTGCAATCACAAGTAGACTGAATCTCACTGATGACACAATTCTTATTTCCCATTTCAGCAAATACCTTGATTATGACACATGGCATTGTACCGTCCCTTATTACTAGCTGCACAAAGTAAACACAGGATGATAATTCCACAGGAAAAAAAAAAAGCTACCTTCTTGCAAATAAACAGATGTCTTCAATGATATGATGTACATCCAGTCAGTTTTCCAGTTGTAGTTCAGGACCACATGAGCATATTCCTCGAGTGAGACCTCATCCCTCAGATGAAACCTTAAGTGAGATCACCAAAGGTCCAGGAGCGAAGAGCAGTGGGAGACTACGCTAACACAGCAACACTTGATATCCCTCTGGGCAGGCACACCAACAGAAGTACCTTCTCAACAGTGAATGTTGCCAGAAGGACATACCTCTCTCTCACTGTAGCAAATGCAAATCCTCAGGGTCAAGTCCTTCTGGGATAAAACTAAAAAGGAATGGTGCTAGTCATTCAGAGTTTCATCCTTTAAAATATCAGAAAAAATAGGAAAAAACACCTACCTTATTTGTAGGTGTTTCTTATCTTTATTTACAGTTTATTCCTTTACCCATTCAACCATGATCACATTTATTTACCACTCTAAATCCAGAGACAAAAACCTGCCTTCAGATTAGTTTAAAGAGATTAGTTCACTGGCGTTGAGCGCAAAAAATACAGATTATTTGAGGACACTGCACTGGCACCAATGTAAGGCAGCTCCAAACATAAGGTGAATTTTATATTTCAAGGGAGGAAACAGAAAGTGCTTACAATCAGTGCTACTGTGCCAAGTGATCATTACCCCAGACCAAATCAAATGTGTTTTTCAGAGCTTCATTGGCTTTCTGACAACTCAAGAAAATGGATGCAAGTACAGCCACCCAGGCCACTGGTGAATATCTGGCATATAAGTTTAGCACCTTCCTTCAAACCTCAGTGGCTAGAGGAGTTTGTCATCTCCATGGACTCATCCTTGTGTGTTGTGCTACGGTTTGCTTTGTTGGATCTCTGGAGTCAGTCATAACAGTTTCTGCTATGTGACACACATTGCTTCCTCTTCCAGCTTAAAGCTGTGGAAGAAAGTGTCCATTGACAAATGACTGGCAAAATTTGGCAAGTGATTACTTGAGTCTCCCTTGCATTCTCTTATAGAAATAATGAGCCTTGCTTTACAGTATCTCTGCCATGAGTGCATTTTAAACTGGTCAATTTGAAATTGTGGCATTAATCAGTCAACAACTCTTTAAGCCACCGCAGAGTGTCAGACATTACATATTAGTTATAATTTATGCTGACAAACTTTTAAAAGACATTATGCCTCTTCTTAGATTCAAAGATGTAATTGCAGCTAATCTTTACCTCAGTATTGATCCACTGGGAGCCCCTAAGCTAAGGATCATAAGCAAGGGGCAATGTTTGAACATGAAACCTTCTAAAAACGTGGTGTCCAAGGCATACATACTGAGAAATTAAAGCTAAGCCCAAGTTTCAGTGTTATGATCATGTGAACTGTAACCCAGATGTGCATTCCTGGGGAACAGCCAGGAGGAATGAGAAGTCTGTTGTGTAGTTACAAGACTATGACCCCACGGGCATCACAGAAACAGGGTGGGACAGCTCACAAAGCTTGAATGCCAGGATGGATGGATACACGCTCTTTAGGAAGGGAAAGCTAGAAAGTGACACGGGGGGCATGTTGCATTTTTTGTGAGAGAGCAACAAGAGTTCATGGGGCTCTGCCTTGGGATGGGTCAGAAGTCAGTGGATCATTTATAGGTCAGGATTAGTGGGCAGAGCAATAAGGTTGCCGTTGTAGTGGGTATGTGCTATGGACTTCCTCATCAGGAAGAAGTAGGTGAGGCCTTCTTCAAACAACTGGAAGATGTCTCAAGTTCACAGGCCCTGTGAACAGTTCACGGGGAACTTTCATCACACTTTAACCTGGAAAGACAACACAAAAGGGCACAAGCAGTCTAGGAGATTTCTGGAGAGCATTGACATCTTCCTGACACAGATGATCAGAAAGACAACAAGGAAAGGTGCTCTGAGGGACCTGGTACTTACAAATGGAGTCAGAGAATGGTTGAGGTTTTAAGGGAACTCTGTAGGTCATCTTGCCCAATCTCACTGTTCAAGCAGGGCCACCTAAAGCCAGTTGCCCAGGACCATGTCCAGATGGCTTTTGAATATCTCCAAGAATGGAGACTTCACAACCTCTCTGGGCAAAGTGTACCAGTGCTCAGTTACCCTCCAAGTAACAAAGTGTTTCCTGACTTTCAGATGACACTTCCTATGTTTCAGTTTGTGCCCATTGCTTCTTGTCCTGACACTGGACACTACTGAAAAAGTGCCTGGGTCTGTCCTTTTTGCACCTGCCCTTCAGATATGCATTGATAAGTTTCCCCCTGAACCTACTCTTCTCAAGGCTAAACAGTCCCAGCTCTCTCAGTCTTTCCCCACAGGAGAGATGATCTAGACTCATCATCTTTGTGGCGCTTCACTAGACTCTCTGCAGTATATCCATGTCTCTCTTGCACTGAGAAGCCCAGAACTGGGCACAGCACTCCACGTGATGGAAGGCTCCTTTTGTAATCAACTAGTCAAACTTCCCTGTTTAAGCACAATCGGCTACAGCAGGTTGCCCAGGACTGTATCCTGTCTGGTTTTGAATATCTCCAGGAATGGAGACTCCACAGCCTCTCCGGGAAAACTGTTCCAACGTTTGACCACCTTCACAGTAAAAAAGTATTTTTTGCGTTTCATGTTTTTCAGTTTGTGCCCAATGCCTCTTTTCCTGTCAGTAGGCACTACTGAGAAGAGAGTCTGTCTCTCTCATCTTAACGTAAGCAGTTAATTACCTACTCAATAGTAGATGCTCCCAAAAATATTTGTGTTAACAAGTGAAAGGAGAATGTTACCAACGGTCAACTGTGTTCTACTTTGTTTAATTTCTGTATTAAAAAAATGTATGACAAATTTATATAACACAACTTTTCTGTGTTTTTACTTCAGCTGATAAAATAAGTTTTTATCATGGTCGTTGAGTGGCTTGGTTTGTTGGTCTGATGTTTTTTGCATTTTTAAGGACATAATTCAGAAGGCCCAGCTAATTTCACTGCATATTTAGAATAAGGTTTTGAGCCTTGGTAAAAAAGGCAGTGCAACACTTTTCTAAACCAACACATTGATTATAATAAATGAGCAGCTGAAATTTAGCAGTAATACAAAACTGGGGATCTGCAGTATAGAGTGATAGGAAATTATGAGACCACTTCATATTATTATGAACATTTCAATCTTCAAAACTAAAGTGCTCTTAAAATTTTGAAGAGCTCTAGTAATGCTAACTATTCAATATGGCAAATCTATATAACCTTCAATCCTGCTTTTATCGATGGAATTAATCAGTAGGCTCAAGGCTTTCTTTTCTAAGGTTGGATAATGTTTTTGACTCAGATGGAAACTTGTATAGGGTAACTTTATTCAGGAAGTTTCGTTGAGTTGCCTCAAATCAAAGTTGCTCAGCCCTTACCACTTGGGTCATGGTTTGTATAAGTGTTAGAAATTAAAAAAAAATAATAAAAATTACACTCAGGACAATGGAAATAAGCTTGCTTTTAGAAACCTTATTTTCTTTGATGTGATATCAAATTAAAAAGGAATCTAGATGTAGCCACAATTTGGAAAAAAAAAAAAATCAACAAATATAAAAGACATTAAAATCCTGAAAAAGCTGTATTAAAAATACTTTCAACGAGCAAATTAGCATGTGCTTACATGACCGATGGATGAAAATTATCTAAAGTGTTCATGGGAAACTTCTATCTAATTCAATGATTAATATAGTTCAGACTTTACTTTTTAAATTGCATGACAATTCCATGAAAAATCTATCCAATGTGTTAAATTCCTGAAACTTCAATGGGACCTTTGAGTGCCACTACAATAAGAATACATTATGCATTAAAAGGATAAGAGCCTATCGTGTGAGTGCCCTCAGTCTTCCTCCTCTCCTTGTTGTGGTCAAAAATTAACAATATTGCACTTTTATTTGGTAAATGGAATATTTAATTTTGTCATTAAAGGTGTCAAAATGTAGTCCAAAGGAATTAACATTAACAAGCTAATATGTTTAAAATTAAAGATCAGTATAAGTAAGTGTGAAGAGGTCTCATCTTCATTTCTGCAGTCTTGGTGAGCAGGTTAATATTACCTCGAACACTGCGTACTGCAAACTGGGAAGAAATTCATTCATGTTACCACGCTGTTTCCCACAGTGCTAACACTTACCTGTTTCAACATAAATATTTATATATATTCAGTCCCTCTCTTAAAGATATGAAGTCCAACTCACTAGGAAGTGAAATTATTTCACTTGCAAGTTCTCCCTTTTAGTCTCCATTAGTTTCAATATTCTGGAAACCTTGGTTTTCCTCCTGCTGAGTTTAATTCAACTGTTGCTAATAATTGGTCAACTGGTGATATTGCATTTACTGTTGTTACTTCAGTAGCTTTCCTCTTGTGCTTTTGTGACAACTTCCAGCATTAAGATTATACTGTATCCATTTTTCACATCAGATTATTGATGAATTTTAATATTACAACTTGAGAACTGACCATAAATCTTTACCATAGCCAGTTTAACCAATTTGTATGGTATATATGAAAAAAAAAAAAAAAGAATCCAAACAATTTTGCTCCCATTGGCTTGATCAGAGGACAACTCCCTTAACTGTTAATCCTGAAGACCAAATAACTTGAGAGAAGATGCAGAGCCAGCCACATTGCAGGTTTCTCTACAATACTCCAATAACAGGTCTCTGAAAGACCAAATGAACTGAATATTGAGGCAGTTCCCTCTCTACTACTGAAATAAGATTTAGATTACAAGAAATAAGGATATTATCAGTGTAAATATGAATGAAAATGAGGCATTTTGATTCATGTGGTTAAAAAAAAAAAAAAGAAAGAATGACGGTGACACCCTGTAGTCTGCTGTTCTAGGTATGGACTTTATGGTTTCTTGTGAATATGTGTTTCAAATGCTCTGACTGGGGAAAAGGTGCTCACAAATAGTTTTAATCAACTGATGTTTATTTACCTAGCCTATTTGAAATCTCTGAGAAAATTGTCAACAAAAGTGGCGGTATGTTGGTGTGCATGCTCTCACCTTTCATTTCTCTCACTCTAAATATCTGAGTTAGAAAAGTAGTATATAAGTAATCCAGATGTTAAACAGTTTTAGAATTGCATTTCATTACTATATAGCCTCATTGTAAGGAATGAAGTCCTGAAACCATAAGAAGTTTGCATTCTGCACTGAATAAAACCTGAATAAGGACTCAAGTATTTGAGACACCTCTCTCACTCCCTTTCCATAGTAGTCGTCCAGGTTGCATTGTGATTTTTGTTTCCCCAGGTGCACCAGACACAGTGGAAGGTTTCTCGTAAGCTGACAGGCTACGGCTGCACTGTAACCCACCTGAAGTTACACTCCCAAAGCTTACTACCAGGAAAACGTGCCTTATTTCTACATATTCCATGCAAAGTTGAGTTTGGGCTTCCTGTAAACTTCAGCCACCTTGCTGTAAGCTTTGCCTTGAAGCTAGAATGTCTCTTTTCCTTCCTTGTTGTTTGACATTACCATAAACATGGATGTCAGCAGACACTTGGCCACGCTTCATGTTCCCTCAGCAAGAATGCTCTCTGACATGAAGCATGCAAGCCCAGTAGCCGCTCCTGCCAAAAAGTAATCTAGAGAGGCAGCAAATTTTGTCACTAGCCCAATCTGAGGGCACTACTGAGCATCAGTGTCTATTTGGGCTTTGAGTTTTTTCTCGTTCCTCTACCTGTGTGAGTCCAAGGCAGAACCTGTTATCTCAGCTTTTACATAAATAAAATTCATTCAGAGCCCATAATTTCTGTATCTAATACTGATTTGTACTGGGATAGTGGCAAGAGATCCCTGTCCAATTAGGACAAGATCTGCACCAATTCCTCATTTGATTAATTCTTTAAAGACCTTAGAGTGTAGACAGAAGATAAAAGATGTGCATATGACAAATACGACAGGAAAAATTACAAAATAATAGTAAGACAATTGTGATCTACTTCTGTAGTACTCAGGCTCTTTGATCTTTCTAAGGAAACACAGTGCACCTTTATTTTCTAATTTTAAATTATTGTATAGGCAGTAGAGTTAGTTATTGTGCATTTTCCCAATGGGAACTTGGAAACTGTGAGCTCTGATTTTCAAAGCCAATCTCCATAGTTAGGAAAAATAAAAGTATACCAGAATTTAATTTTAGTGAAAATGTTAGAATTTAATACAGTTCAACTGAGTATACATCTTAGCCTACATGAATTCCTTTTTTCAGTATGTAGTTCTAAGTATTACTAGAAAGACCTATGTTTTAAAGTGCATTTTACTCCAGCACAAAAGAATTTAGTCTCAGGATTCCTTACAGTCATTTAACCCAAAACATTGTCATTGGCCTAATTTTAATTGGCTTTAATTTTAGTTCAGAATTTTATGACAGTGACAGACTGTAACCTTTGGATAAATGTTCTTACCTTTTTGCATGCTTTTAGTGCTATGTCAAAGCTATGTAAATCCTGAAAATGATAATTCTTTCGACTTTGCTGGAATTATAATATTGGACAAACTTTCTTTGCTAGCCTGCAAAATGCAGAATGCTGTACGTAGTGACTCATCACAGCAGGTGCCTTAGTCTGCAAAGGCACTCGATACTCTCAGCACCGCACCCTGCAGGGGTGAGAAAACCAGCTGGTTTGAGGTGACAATAACCATGACTTTTGACACTTGTCAAAACTATAAGAAAAATGCTGCCTTTATTTGAGGAAATTTTGCTATGGGAGCCCTAGACTCCGTGCTATTCAAGTATTTAAAAAAATAAACTTTTGACAATCTGAATTTTTTATTTTCCAGTGGATGGATTCATGTCCCTGTAAATATTTAACTGAGCTGTATTCAGGTGAAGGTAAAGACAGTAGATCGAAGCAAAAGATTACAGCTCTTCAAATTAACTGTGTGCTAAACTCAGACCATAATTTTATTCCACTAATGACTGAGATGTGTAAAAGCAAAATGAAGTGCTTAAATTAAAGCAGAATAGGAGCTGGGTTTTACACTGTTTAGCAGCTATTATATTCTTTTCTGACATTAGATTGTTTCAATGAAAACCAGTGAAACTGTACTATGATTTCTATAAGTATTCATGGCAATTGCTTTTGGCATTTCAGCATACATAAGAAAAGTTCTGTACATTTATAGTAAGTTAAGAGCATTGACAACGACAAAGCTAAGTTACTAGTATCATCCACTTTTAAAATCTTTTGTAGGGCTTTTGGGGGAAAGGTAATGAGGAATTAACATTCTCGCTATTATTCTTCCCATCCTGGCTCACAAGCTGCAAATGGCCTTGGTGTACCTCTCTTCAGAAGTCTGTCAGTCACATGATTGCATCCTATGAATAGTGAAACTCAAGATGAACTGATGATCAGACTTCCCAGGTTGGAAGGTCACCTTTATTTTAAGTGGTGCAACGTGGCACTGGAAGCATACACATCTGCTGAGCTGATGGATATCTTCCTACTCCCAAGACAGCAAATCAGTTTTGCTAGGATACAGATGGCAGATGAAGATGCATTGCATACCCACCACTGCAGGGGCACGAATTCCACCCTCCAGGAAAGCTTTGTCACTTTATCACCATGTCCCAGTTTGTACTTGATCATACTTCTCTTTGCATCAGAAAGACAGCATGGTAGAGCAAAAAAGGCAAAAGGTACTCTGGCACTTGACACAGCAGAATAGATTTGTTGTGATGGGCTTTCGGAATACCTGTCAGCCCAGGTGCTGGCACCTATGTAAAAGTGAATCCCAAGTCTCTGCACACAGCATAGACAACCTCCAAGCAGACCTTGTTAACCTAGGGTTAACTCAGAGGCAAGAACTTCAAGGGAAAAAAGTCTAAACCATGGGTCTGAACTCGTGCTGAAAGGCCAGTGAAAAGCCAAAGGTGTGTGTGCTGACCATTTCCCCAGCGTGATGACTGCACTCTATCTATCACACGGTCAGAGTTAGAGCTGTGATTTCAGACACCGTGTCTTTGCAGAGCAACATTCTCAAGCTGCCCGTGCAGCGCTTGCAAAGGGGTAGGCAGCCGGTGCTCCGTCAGGACTATCATGCTCTTCCCATTCTCCCTTTGGGTGTTTCATGCACCTGCTTTCTTATCATTTACATGGCCTGCATGCTCTTTCTCTGCCTTTTTATCAGGAAACTGCAGAGCGTTTATCCTTTATTTCCACTCATGGTTTCTTAGGGTAACTGTATTAATTGTAATTAATTATCACTTTGCTGCTTTGATTGTCGAATGAGATTTGGCCACAAGGGAAAGGATGAACATTATCTTTTGAAGAACACAAGGAGTGTGTCCTGGTTTGAGGTAAAACAGAACATGTTATAAGAGTCTTCTATTTCCTTTTCTTTTGAGCTCCTAAAATGAAGAATAATGGACACTACCCCTCTTTATATAGCCAAATAACAATAAAGGTAAACAAGCATAGGGTGAGGTTAGTGCCCTACTTGATGAGCTATAAATCAAAGGTACTGACCCATTTGTGTCATTAAAATCCCATGACCCTTTGTGTGAATGGAGAGATTTAGAGCTGTGGTGCAAAGTTTATGTATTCCGTAATGCTTCAGGGAATTTCTGATATTTTTCATTAAGATGACAAGTAACCAAGATGTCATCTGGAAAGGATTTAAAGAACACTAACTTCTTTGACAAAAACAAAATATCAGCATTTGTAACTTTTTTTCTTCCATAACTTTTTTTTTACCATTTTCCGTTCTGTAAGCAAAGTTTTGGAAAAAAACAAAGCTCTCAGCTAGCTGCTTTAGGTCATTTTCCAGCTAGAATAGCTCTTGCGATATCCTTAGGTTTTTAACTCTGCCATGTAGAAACTTACATTGGTGATTCTGATCTGCTGCAAATGGTCTCTGAATACCAAGTGGGTAGGGTAGGCTGTTGACCACTGCAAAAATTTGCGAGCTTTGGAGGCAGAGGTGGTGGTAAGATAGCCAAGCTGTTGCTGGCTACAAAGAGCTTGCTGACTCTATCTCTGAATAGTTACTGGTGCTTACTTCTCTCCTATAAATTCAATCTTCACTTCAACTAAAATGCAAGAAATATGACAAAGTGACAATGACAGTTACATAAGATTTTACCAGGAGGAATTTAAAGAATTGTTATATTTTAGAATGATGCTATTCATAATCATCTCTGACCTATTTTTGACTGTTTCTGAATGAATTTTCCCATTATATCCACCTGACATATTATTCAAATAAATTCATTAAATAAAGTTATTTCTCATGGAATGAGAACAAGTCCTCACACTGTAAAATTCTGCCATTTTCTTCCATGGAACAGAAATTCTGCCTTTGGGCCATTGCCGTGCAAAGCAGTGCTGTTCTGTTTCACCTCTTTCTGAGCTGGTGATATCCGGCTTCTATCTGGTACATATTACACTTTGACAGTAAAGGGAACCTGTCTGTTCAGTTGTGATAAGTACTGTGGGAGTGTTCAAGTGAGCATATTATACAGAGTGATCTTGTGTTTTCCTCTTGTGGCATTTTACACTTGGATTATTGCAAACTCCGGTGTCAATTCTCTTCATGTTAAACATAAAGCCAAATGATTATATATACCTTCAGTGAAAGAAGCCTGGCAACAATAGGAAGAAGAAATTTAACTAACTCATATAAGGTATGTCCCGCTTCCTATAGAAACTTTAGAAATCTTCCTGCAGCAGACATGGCCCTTGATTTCTTGCAGTTGAAGTCACACTGCATAAAAACAAAATCATAAGTAATTTGGCTTCAGATAAATGTGAAAAATTATGATACGGGAAGTTGAGGTTTTCATCACTAATGCTTATAAAAGATGCTATGAAGTTTTTCACAAATGGTATAATATCTACTCCTCTTCCAAATTTGTATTGCAATAATAGAACCAAAACTTCCATATATATGTGTGTGTGTGTGTAACCTTTGAGATTTCAATGATTTAAGTTGGACAGTTCTCTTTCTATGCATCTGGTCTGCCAGTTTGCTTAGTTCATCGGTGTTGCATTCTGGCAACGCAATATTGCAAGATATGATATACTTTTACACCTGTTGCTACTCCCCATACCAGATAAACATGGGGAATGGGATTTACACCACTTGATTTTAGATTTCTGCCTGTAGCTGAAGTTAGGGTCCCTTTATGGGCTTCTGGGGAAAATGGGCTCTTTTGGGATACAGCTCTTCTGATACACTTCTTCTAACTTACTTTAGCTGTATATGTGAGGATGAAGTTAATAATCCATAAGGTCTCAGCATCACAAATGTAGACATACAAAACATAGATATCCATATTCAGTTTAATGAATTATGCCAGGGCACGGTGGGGGCTGGAGGCTCCTTCAGGTTGGCTGCAGAGTGTGGTGGAGGCTCCCCATGGCAGCAGGGCAGGGCCTGGTGACCAGGACATCTCCCACCACCCCAGCCAGGAACAGGACAGCCAGGGGGGCACCAGGACAGCCCCAGCCCCGGCCATAGAGTATCTCCTTGGGGACTGGGGATGGGACAAGGCTGGGCTGGGAAACGGGCCTTGCAGGTGGGGTTCATGTTCCACATCAACAGAGGACGTGGACTGTCATGGGCATTGCTGCACACCGTCTGCAGCAGAGCTCGGGAGGGGGACAAGCAGGGGAGCCCCAGCTTAAAAGCAGATCCCAAGCAAAAGCAGTTTCAAAATGCGTGCAAATGCTAGAGCCGCATTGATATTTTACTTTTCTGTAACAAATGTGGGTTTTGTGGTCACTTTACGGAGTCTTCTTTACCTTTTCAACTTGAGGTTTCTCTCTGTTAAAATAAAGACTGCATGACGTTTAACAGCTGAGACACCTCCTGTGAAATCTGTTTGTAGCTGAAGTTAATTTCTGACACATCTTAAATAGGTAGAAATTTTTGTTTAAGAGAATTTGTTATTTAATTAGCCTGTCACTACAAAAACCTAACAGGCGAGACTGAAATTTATTTAACAAATGATTAATTATACGTCTACAAAGTATTTCTTCTCCTGCAGGCTCTGGAGACTGCTAGCCTGGTATGAACTAGCAGTAGGACTCTTTTACGTCACTATGTTTATAAGTAATTACAGCAGTCTTTCTTCAGTAGAAAAGCTATGAATTAATGGGTTTTTTTGTTTTTACAAAAGCCAAAGAATACGACTTCTTCAGTTTTAGCAGGGAGGAATTAGATTCTCAAAAAACTGGATATTTAGGAGCAGCAATGGGCTTAGTACTTTGAAAAGTACTACACTGTTAATAAGAATTTGTGATGAAGAAGCTGAAAGATTACTAAATATGTGAAATATAATCCTTTGGTGCCATCCAGTTCACCTACGTACACGGGACTGTTAAACATGTGGAAATCTGGTTCTGTTTCCCTGCTTTTGACACCCAAACTGCTTTCTTGCCTCCAGCAATATCAGATCTACTCTTTATTCCTCATATCCATCACCGACTGAACTGTATTCTTAGATTCTTGTGCACATCCCAATTCTTGTTTGCAAAATCACCTAATATTCATAAGGATGCTATTCTGTTATCCACGAGGAAAAGAACAAAACAGATTTTATATATATATTTTTATATATATATATATATATTTTAAACATACTTCTAGTCTCTGCAGCAGCTCCAGTTTTTTAAATGATACCTAAAACTTTAGTAATATTAATGAAGCACAATAGGAAGAGTAGTGAAACAGTAAGTTAATGTTAGCTACAACTTGGATTTACCTTTCCTCTCCTGTCCTGAATCAAGGGCCCTTTTTTCCCAGCTCTGTCCTCATTCTCCTGACTGTGTTGTCTGCAGCATTCCTTCAAGTACTGCCCAAAAAAAGCAAAAAACCCCTTGTTTTAAAATTGAGTTCTTACAGAGCTCTAGGCCCTTCATGGGTAAGTTGTTTGTTGAATAAAGTTTGATCTCCTAATTTGTCTTTCATGCAAAACAGAAATTTATGCAACCTTTTGGAATTTCCTGTGCGTATTCCCACAGTGAAGCTATACTTAACTGTTGATCATTTCTACAGAAACTCTTGCTTTATTTTCTTCAGACAGTGTTTATAGAAGTACATAGGAGCCGAAGGGCTAGATGAAGTACAGCGAACAAGCAGCCAAGCTTCCTCCACAGTGAATGAGTTGCATCAGAATGGCATTCAGCTCCCCTCACTGAATACACACACGCACACTCACACACAGACAACTGTCTAAAATTAGACAGTTTGGAAATACCGAGCATGAAGCATGCCTAGGCAACCCTGAAACCTGAGTTCCTGTCTGAAGGCAAATTTGTTTTTACACCCAAGATCCAAACCCTAGATTCTGTCAATTCTGTCCCTGACGTGAGTTTTCTTGAATGAATGGCTGGGACCTGCCTTTCCTTTGCAAATAGACCCTTACCCCATAATAGCTTACAGGCTGGAGAAAACAAGGCTTTAAAAGGACTCACAGCTACATCGAGCATGTTCCAGGAGATCGCACTAATCACGAGACCAGGCTTGATGCAGTTACAGTTGTGGCATGGTTGCACATAGGGCATATCCAGTGAAGCTGACTTAGCAGTATGAGGTGGCCTTGATCGTGTATATGATTTTAATTCTGTTCTGATTAATATATGAAATTAATTGCTTATGCGACACCTATTTTTAAAGTACCTTTTTATCATTTTCCCATAAGCATGCTACACCAGAGAGGGTTTGTTGCATTATCCTCCCTTTCAAAAAAAAAAAAAAAGAAGTGGTGATAATAAGTGGACTCTTCATGGGATTAAATCTTTAGACATCCCTGTACGGAGTAGAAAGTATCTCTCCATTAAGGCAGTTGGAGGAAAGGAAAAATGTAACACCTGTACTGAGATAATTTGCATGTTTGACCCATTTCTATGAGCAGCGTGCTTAATAGCCAACCTGCTGCAGGAGAATTGTGCAGATGATGAATTAACAGTGCCCTGTCAGCATTCTCTAATAATATTGTGTTAAATCCCTGCCCTAAATTCACACTGCGTGGAGATAAATACCACTGCCACCATCTTTTTTATATTTAATAATTATTCTGCTGCTGTAGGTACAGACACGTGCACAGGATTTTAACTCTCCTTTTTTCTTTTTTCTTTTTTTTTCTTTTTTCTTTCTTTTTTTTCTTCTTTTTTATTTTTTCTTTCCCCCCCTCCCCCAAATAGCTACTGAGAAAGAGACATTTTTATTTAAGGATGTTGTCTGACTTACTTAAATGTCAGTAACAAGGAAAGCTATGTTTACCAGTTCTAATTTTTTTTGTTTGTTTGTTTGTTTTATGGTAAATTACTTTGAAAAGAAGAATGACTGCAAAGTGTTAAAGCTGATCTGTGTGTGTGTGTGTATGCACGCAATCTGTGTGTACACTTGTTCTTTGGCAAATAATTGTCCATTTGCTGGAGGGAGATGAAAAACAGAAAAATTCTCAGAATTATAACTTTTAAAAGAGCATTTTAAAAGCATCTCCTCTGCCCTACTTAACTGATAAAAAATAGTCAGAAGTGGTTGTAAAGAGCTAAGGCTGAAAGTTGAACTATACGGACATCTACCAGCAGTGACATTCAGCTCTCCGAAGTTTCACCAAAGTCCAGAGAACCCTTTGTGCACATTCAACTTTTTGGCTTGGAAAAACATAAATAGTTACTTTTAAAATGAAGGCAAATTAAGCCTGCAAATTGCATTGTAAAGTCTGCAGCTTCCAATGCAATTTCTATTGTATTTTCTATGATTAAGTTTCGGTAGATTGCAGCTGAAGAAAAATCTACAGAGACCTAGTGTAGGTGTCCATGAATACCTGTGTATATGTGTGTGTGTATATATCTATATATTTATGTCCAGTTTTTGACACAATTCTGCTTTTTTTTAAAAAAAAAAAAAGCAATTTAAATATTCAGAATCCTTTCTGTCTTGTAACATTTTATTTCAAATTCGACATTTCCTAGCAACTTTAAATTTACTGAAAATTAAAAAGTAGTAGTATAACTGCTACTTTAGCTATTCTATTTTACCCTGCAACCTTGGAAGTTTATGACTGTCCCAAAAAGTTACACTGGTAACTGTGGCTTAACTGGGGATAACCCTTTTGGGTTGTCTTTTATTATCCACCTGTGGGTTGTAATCCATAGTTGAGAAATATAAAATGTCAATGCTTGCTATAGAGTGATGAGGGCAGAAGCTGGATCTCTAGGCAGTGATTCAGAGAAGCACACTACTAGATGGCATAGGCACTCAGCATGCATTTATATTTTGGGGTCCTAACACAGAAATATTGCAGTTACTCTGTGTAATTCTTCCTTTTCTTTTAGTGTTTGCAAGCTGATCCAAATAACATATTTATTTTCTTTCCAAATTTTGCTCAATAATTTCTTTAGGTTTTACTTTAAAGTTAGTTATATAACCCAGAAGATGTGCTTTCATTCATGTGGAATTGCTCGCCTTACTGGTCGTCTGAGAGGTACAGCGTGTTTCCTTGTTTGTTTTAAACAGGGCAAATTCAGTCAGCAGATCAGGTCAGTTGAACATATTAAAAGATGGAGTTATTCTATCCAGAAAAAGGAAGCTGCAAAAAAAAATGCCATGAGATGAAGACATCTCAATCCACCGTATTGGCTGATCCAGCCAGTAGGGTGCAATGTCCCCTAAACCCAAAAAGTCATAGAAAATATTGCTGAACTGAAATCCTATGCCTGATCCAAGTTTTCCTTATGGGGAAGATTTTTAGTGGACCTCCAGCGATATTTTAACAAATAAGTGTAGTCAGTTTTACAGACTGGTGTATATATACATAGAATGATCCATTTTCCAGTTCCAGGCTAAGGGTGTAGAAAACGGATGCAGTAGAAAATTTGGAAGTGGTTATAAAAAGCCCTGAAGATGCACTGGGACTTTCTTACATGTTTTACTAATATTTTGTTCTGTAGTTTTAGGCAAATTATTGTTTTCTGGTTTTAATATACCTTTGAAAATAAGTAAAATACTTGAATTGGTATCAGAGACAACCTGGCCTGTGCCTATAAAATGAGACTTAACCTTGCCCAGGAAATTGACATCAGGTGATTTCTTCTTTCCCTCCACATGAGATACCGCAGAAAGAAAGATTATAGATAAACCTTGGAGACTAGGGATGTCAGCAGAACTACATGCTGACTGGGGTACAAGTCTTGTTGCGGACTGCTCTCTGAGTTGAATCCCAAAATAAGCAGGGAGTTAGTGAAACTGTATTAGATAGGATGTCTGTGATAACATTGTGGGTTTTAGCACACATATGAAAGGGCAGATAGCAACTATACTCTGCATAAATTAAGGAACATGGACTTTGGGATGCAGAAAATTAATTTTTAAAAGTCAAGGCAAGAAAAGACGAGTTGGTGCAGGAATATATTAGAAAGTTGCAGAAAGAGTCGTCATTGCATAGTGGATGCTGAGACAGGTGCACAAAAACTTAGGAGCGAATGTCATAGTTCATGGCATATATCAACACTAACAGTGAAAGTTACTTTGGGAAAAAATAAAATCAAAAGGAGAGAGACAGAGAGAAAAAGAAATGGAAAACTTTCCTCAGTGGCCAGCGGGAAGAGAAGTGATGGGGGTCCCCAGGTAAGCAGCCACCCCAGAGCTCCCCTCCAGTTCAGCAGGGCTTCCCCAAAACACTGTCCTGCAGAAAGGACAGGGGATTCACCAGGACCCACTCAGTCTTCTCTTTGTGGTTCCTGCTTATGATGCTCTATCTCTGACTGGCACATGCTGGCCAGGGCTGGTGCTGGATCCTCACTGACTGCTACACTCAGTGAAAGTGTGTTATTGGATTTCTAATGCCCCCAAAGCCCCAGCTAAGGGGAAAAGGGGCAAAGATGGAGTGTTTCTTCTGCCTGATGCAGTTGCTTCCTTTGAGAACCCACCACAGCCACAGGTTTGAGAGGTGGATCCATACAAACCTCATGAAGTTCAACCAGGCCAAGAGCAAGGTCCTGCACCCGGGTCACGGCAATCCCAAGCACAAATACAGATTAGGTGGAGAATGGATTGAGAGCAGCCCTGAGGAGAAGGAATTGGAGGTGCTGGTGGATTAGAAGTTCAACATGAGCTGGCAATGTGCTCTCGCAGCCCAGAAACCCAACTGCATCCTGGGCTGCGTCAAAAGAAGTGTGGCCAGCAGGTCAAGTGAGGGCCCTCTACCTCTCTACTCGGCTCTCATGACACCCCACCTGGAGTACTGTGTCCAGTTTTGGACTCCTTAGCAAAGGAGGAACATGTAACTGTTGGAACGGGTCCAGAGGATGGCCACAAAGATGATGAGAGGGCTGGAGCACCTCTCCTATGAGGACAGGCTGAGAAAGTTGGGGCTGCTCAGCCTGCAGAAGAGAAGTCTCTGGGGAGACCTTGTAGCAGCCTTCCATTACCTAAAGGGGGTCTACAGGAGAGATGGGGAGGGACTCTTTATCAGGGAGTGTAGTGACAGAATGAGGGGTAGCGGTTTTAAACCGAAAGTGAATAGATTTAGATCAGATATTAGGCAGAAATTCTTTACTGTGAGGGTGGTGAGACACTGAACAGGCTGCCCAGGGAAGTTGTGGATGCCCCATCCCTGGCAGTGTTCAAGGCCCAGCTGGATGGGGCTTTGAGCAGTCTGGTCTAGTGGGAGGTGTCCCTGCCCCTGTCAGGGGGGTTGGAACTAGGTGATCTTCAACGTCCCTTCCAACCCAAACCATTCTATGATTCTATGATTACCAGCTTTGCCAAGGCAAGGGCACAAGAACAGCCTGAGAGCAAGACACTGAGATCATGGAGGGGAAAATCTTGCCCCAGGGCCCTGGGAGACCCTGCCCAAGTGGCTGGGCGGATGGCCCCCCCCCACTGCTGGGGGAAGGCAGCCTGCACACCTGTGAACTGGAGGCTCTCAGCAGCACAAAGGGTAAAGCATCCAAAGCTTTCTGCAGCAGCCCGCATACAGCAGATTAGCTCCAAGCATCACCATTGTCTGATGAGGCTGTAGTACGAAAATCCTTTTCTGAGCTGTGAGTCATAAAACAATTTTGTTGGTGCAGCCATTCATCAGCCTCAGCTCTCTAAAATTAGATACTTGGGATCCAAATCAGCAGAACATTTTTTACATGTGCATGGAATTCAGGCAAAGCTTTAAATGCAAAATTTATTTAATCTTTTCCTTGTCTTTAGTACCATCATAATTTACTCAGCTTTTAAAAGTCTTAGAACATCTTGGAAAACAATGGAAAAGTTCAGAAAAAAATTCATTATTTTGAGAGCATTCAGTACCCAGACATTTCAAACTTCTTTTAACAAAGAGCTTCCATAGTTAATATCATCTTACTTTAAACTTTTTTGACTTTTAGTATCCTGTTCAGCATTAATATCATCATTCCAAGTACGTTACATTTTAATCTATGTGCTCTTCCGGTGTTTTGAAGTAATTAAAGAGCAGTATAATATTTACTCTGGAAAGTCCAAGATGTCCTCTTAATGTCTTTGTAAACAAAGGTAAACAGCTCTATTTTTTATCTGTCTCCAGAGTAATATTCAATAAAAAGAAAATTTAAAAAATCCCAAAACCAAGCAAAAAAACCCCACAAACTGAAGTACTCTCTCAATTTCATATATTTGCATTTCATTCACATAAATGCTTCATTCTCAGCAACTAGAACATCCACTTGAAATATAGCTTCCTTGCTCTCCGTTCATCCAAATTACCACTTTTACATGTGAGTTGTTCAGAATCTTTAGAGATTCTTGATTTTGGCAGTCTTTGGACAAAAAACAAATTAAGAATATACACGCAAGATAGAGGCGTATGCTAAAAAATGCAGATTAAAACAAGAAAATTGCATTTACACCAGTGTATAGCAATATTTCAGATTGTCATTTTTGATGATATTTATATCTACAATGATCTTGGCACATGACTCATAGTTAACACACTGTGTCTTGATGCCAGCTAGCTTTTTATGCAGGTTTGAAGGTGACTTTTTAGCTTTCCCAAGTGCACAGCTACCTATAAAAATGTCTATGAATTTTTTTTACATTTATGATAAATTTGACTGCATTTTCAGAAAAGAGAGCTCATTTTTATTGCTGTTGGGTGAGCTAATTTTAAACATGGTCCTACTGCCTTCTAATAAAACTTTGTCTTCTTTTGCTACTTCCCCTTTCTGAGATTCTTTTTGGATTTTCAGGCACCAATAGAATGAGTATTTTTTCTAAACTAATTTTGCAATTGAAAGAGGACACATAAAAATAAAAAGGTATTTCAAATGTTTTTGTATTTACTATCTGTATAAAACAGTCAACAAATTTGTAAATACATATATAAAAATTTATAGCTTTTTCTTCTGAATGCAGCAATTAGAAGACCGGTATGAGCAAAAAACTGTTTTTCCTAAGGCTTATGAATGGTTACAAACATGAAAGCATGCACAAAGCAGGAAAAAGAAACGCCTGTAATGCTACCTAGACCACAGATTCAGTAAGGGTTTAGTCACAAAGATTGACAAACTATTTGAGTTGTTGTCACTGCCAATGGATATCAAAAATTTGTTTAAAGTAGCAGCACTGAGATTTTTTCCAACTGTGCCTTCAGAGTTTTTCCTTGCTTTCTGCCTTCAAATTCACACTGCATTTTCAAAGGGATGGTTGAACAAAGCCCTGTTTCTGCATTGTAAGGCAGAACAGCAATGTCCTGTGGTACAATACAGGTTTACTGTAAGGCATTATAAGATAACAGGGAACTCCTAATGAGCTTCATTTATCACTTTGAAGTGACAAATTCACCTACACTACAGAAAAAAAAAAGAAAACTCAATGGGTCTTGAACTCTTGCCTCTAGCAGTAAGAGGAATCAATTACTTGTTCTATAGAGCCTACAGTTTAAATGCAGAACCACAAGAAATACTCAGTTTAACTCCAGATGAGTTGGTATTTCTACACAGCACAACGTAGAGGCAATGGCTAGCACTCCTGGATATATCACGTAGGAACCAGCTTTGGGTTTTGTTTCTGCCAAAAACTGCATAGTACTTTAGAGATATACCCTTAAGCTTCTTCATGTTTGGTGAGTTTGCTACAAGACTGACAAATCGATAGCTACTTCACATTACCCGCAAAAGGCAAGAGTCCATACCAGGGCTGACATTGTTTATTATCAGCAACATGGATCACACAAAGTACACCTTCAGAAAACGTGTAGATGATGCCAAATTAGGGATGACACAAGAAAAGGCAGAGCTTAGTCCAAAAGGACCTCTATAAATTTGCGGATTAAACCAGTAGAAAGTTCCTGACACTTGACAAGGTGTGTGAAATCCTATGCCCAAGGGTACAATAACCTCCACCGTGGGCACAGGCTGTGGGGAATACGGTGGGTGCCTAGTGAGAGATGAACAAACACTGCACCCTCTCCACAATTTTTGCAAGCAGGTTACATTGGATAAAACTGAGAAAAATTACTATCCCTCTTTTCTTGGTACTGGTGAAGCTGCACCGGGAATACTGTGTATTGGTTTGGGCCCCAACATGAAGAGGGGTGTGGAGAAGCTAGAGAAGATCCAGCCAAAGTCTCCCAAGAGGACGAAGGCCCTTGACCTACAAGGAGAGGTTGGGAGAACTGAACTTGTTTAGTTTGACCAAGACAGAGTAAACAGGTGATCTCTTAACAGAGCCACAACTCTGAACAGGAGCTATAAAGAGAATAGAGCCAAACTCTCTTGCCAGACAACAAGGAGTGACAGGTACAAGCTGCTGCTTGGAAGGTCTTATTGGATTTAGGGAAAGTCTTTTTTCCTAGGGCAATAGTTCACCATTTGAACAGGTAATGCAGATAGGTCATGTATGCCCATCGTTGGAGGTCTTCAAGACTCCTCTAAAAAAGCCCTGACAGCCCTGTTCTTGTGCCAGCAAAAGTTTCGCTTTGAGCAGAAAGCTTGCCCAGATGGCCACAAGACCTCTTTTCCAATTAACTTATCTATGATTCTATGGTCCTGTATTAACATGATTATGGAGCTACCTAGTTTGAATTCCAAGCAGGTCTGGTACCACCACCCATTACTTAGATTCCCCCATGTTACCATGGTTCATGCTTCCCAATTATTTTGCCCATTAAGAACTAAGCATTGCTACTGTAGACTTCATCTTGGATCTGAACTTTCTGTTTCAAAATTTTCACCCAAAAGAGTTGTCTTTTTCAAAATGGAAGAGTCATTCTTTTTCCCAAGTAAATTAAGAAATGCTGACAATAACTTTTTGAAACTATCCGTGTTTCAGAGCACAGATATGAAAATGATATCAGGATGCATAATTTAAGAGAATTTTTTTTTTTTTTTTTTTTTTTTTTATATACCCAAATTGAGCCAGATTGTTAACTTTTCCCCAACACAGAAGCCAGTCACAAAAGAGACCTGGTAAGCTAAAAATTCAGGTGATATTCTCGGCAACAGAACAAGTACCATCTCAAACCTGTAGAAACCTAACAAGCAGTTGCATCTCTGTGACTGCTGTGGACAAGACCGGTCAGGATAAAGAGCCATTTTAGCTTTGTATACAGGCTGTGTCTATATTAGCAAATAAGGCCCAGTCTTGGGGTTGATGCTTCTCTCACAATCGTGGATGTGGTTTTTGACCCGTATCAGTTAACACTCCCCTATACAATGCTCGGAGTCTGAGCACCTTTTCCAATACCCAGTGAGAGATAGGTTGCTCCAAACCTGACTCCTGAGATGAAGATCTTAGCATGAAATCCACAAAGAAATGAATTGTTCTGATTGAGACCTGAAATTAAATGGTGTGCAGTAAGTATGGCATGGATCCGTATACTGAACAAGACAAGAAAATGTTGGAAGAGCATAGTATGCGGTTCACAAATCATCTGTGCTGGTTCCTGTGGAAAATAAGATAATATATGAGCATATAGCTAATGAATCAAAGCATGAACACAAGAGACCAAAGTGTCACGATCTTCAAACTGGCATCCCTTTTGAATTTGCAGTCTTAATTAAGGTTTTTAACGTAGCAATGCTATTATTTTTTTCTTATTCTCCCCTGGTTTCCTTCTGCCTCCCTGCTGCAAAACTTTGGGACGAAAGGACATAAAATTCACAAAAGAAAAGCCCCAGAAGCAGGAAATTAGCTTCCAAGGGTTAGACTCTATCCAGCACTATGAAGTTTTCATAAAGGCTGAAACAAGGAGAAGAGTCGGAGCACACTTTCACATTGCAGTCCTGTCCTGGACTGAGTTGGTTCCACTTAATTTTTCTATTTCCTGAGTGAGCTGTGCCTTCCCTTACTCCCGCATTTGTATATGAATCAGGTGTCATACTTTGCTGATGCTGAAATCCACCTCAAGTTCACAGCTACCTTCTGTCCCTACCTCCTTACCAGCCTCTCTAGCTTTGACAATATCAACATTGCAGTACATAGTTCCCTGTTAAATTGAAAAGCAAAGGTATAAATTTAATGTTTAAAAACCTTTGCAGCCACTGGAAATTCTTGGTCTCAGTGAGACTGAGATATCCTGCTAAATAAGTAAGACAGGTTGGTCTGCTGATTCTAATAATCCATTTCATAATTAATCCATCATAGTTTTCTAAAATACAGTTTAAGTTGTCACAGAATCTCCGGTTTGCTGCATCACATGAGCACTGCAAACAGAGTGCCTTACATTGATTGTGTAAAGGTGTTTCTAACACTTGTTTATTAAGCCAACATAGTTATCATTGACATCTACCAAGCATTTCCTTGGCAGCAATTAAGTCTAGATTGCCATGAGACACATAAAACAGGTTTATGTTATGAACCATCCCTGGCCCTCTCTGCACACATGTAATCATCAGAGAGACACAGATTTAGGCTGGCCTGGCTTACAGCCACATAACACTGAAATAGGGCCCAGTATTGGAAACCAAACTTTCTAACCGAAGTCAGCTTGAGTGAGAAATCACTAGTTTGTGACTCCTGGCAGACTAATTGGTGCGTATGGAGCTCCATAATAATTTGTCTATATTGATCCTCTCTATGCCGTGTGAATTTCTAATCTAATATCTTGGGAATCTCCGTATTGTGCTCCATTTATCTGTGTAAATGTGCTTGTTGTTTGCTGCAGAGCTTTTGCAGTGGTGATTGTTCTGCATAGTTGCAGTCAAGGATATTGGGGAGCAAGAATAGAGAGGGGCTCTAGGGACGATGCTTCTATCATCAGCCAGCTCTATCACCATTTCCAGGCAGCAGTACATATGAGTACTTCAACTGCTTGTCTCAGTTATGTGATTTGTTTTCATTGAGTAGTAAATCTACAGTATCAGTGTGAAGTTTTGTAATACATATAAGAAACCTCTTCACATGATTACCTTATTAATACTTTATTGCATGCAATTGCCATTGATTTGAACAACATCCTGGGGTGGATGCATGGAAGACATTTTTAAATATTTACGTAAACGATTATATCTGCTTAATGAACAGTAGTCAGGAAAAGTAATCACCACCATCATTTTATACCATTCTCCTCAGCACAGCATAGAGACAACTGTTCCTTCATCAAAGGAGAAATACTGAGTTTAAGAAGCTTCAGGTACAGGCACTTAAGACAGAAACAAAGCTGATAGTTAGGAGTGCGGTTGTGAAAGGGTCTGTAAGGAACTGTGAAAGCTTTAGAGACATGCTAAAAAATAGAAAGAATGAGGAGGCTTTCAACTACCCCCAGTGATTTCTAACACATGCCACGTACAGACTGCACTGAACAATGAGACAGACAGTGATTTAGAGGCCAGATGTTTTTATGAATGAGCTTGATCATGTCACAGCAGTTGAAAATGCTGAAGATAAAAAAAGAGAGGAGAAGAAGGAGGAGTACCTGGGAGAGACAGAGGGGAGGGAGAATGTTATAATAGAGATTTATATTGTCACAAGTTGCAGCAATTTTGGAATACAAAGCAGAAGCAGAGTCTGACCCTAAATGAAAGGTACATCAAGTGGGAAAGGAAGCAAAGTAATTCATGCAAGAAAAATTGCTAGCATTGTTGGAAGTAAGTTGAGGAAGTCATGTTAATCTATAGAGCATTTTTGCTTAATTTTCAAAGGAAAATCTACCTACCACTGTAATAATTTATCCAGCTTTGTAGCATGCCATACAATCGTTCAAGCTGGAAGGGAACTCACAATGACTCTACTGCACCCTCCTGCTCGAAACAGGGTCTACACCAAGTGCAGACCAGGTTTCTGGGGGCTTTGCCTGGGCAGGTCTGTAAAACCTGCACGGACAGGAGTTAGGAAATCTTTCTGGGCAACCTATTCCAATTTTTCATGCTGACCTTTTTTCCTCTCACCAGGCACCTTGGTAGAGGGCCTGGCTCCACCTTCTCAGTAACTTCCATGCAGGTGTTACAAGGCTGCTGTAAGGTTCCCCCAAGGCCATCTCTGCTCCAGGCTGAACAAGCCCAGCTGTCTCAGCCTCTCCTCTCAGGGAAAGTCCCCCAGCCCCCTGAGCATGTTGGTTACCTCCACTGAACTCACTCCAGTTTATCCTGGAGTTTCTCCTGGTGAGACTATACCAGAAGCTGTGTAAAAAAGTGCTGGATAAAGGAGAACAATCCCTTCCCTGTTTGGAGAGCCCAGGATGCTGCTGGCTGTCGCTGGTGCCAGGGCTCACTGCTGGCTCAGGCTCAGCTCACTGCTCACAAACTTCATGAGGATTTATTCTGCCGCCTCCTCCTGTTCACTAATAAAGGTATTATACAGAGCAGGTCCCAGACCAGCGTCCTGAGGGGCTTCACCTGCTTCAGGCAGAGCACATTACATTGACCACTCCTGCATGGGCTCAACAACTCAGCCAGTTTCTCACCCAGCTGGTAGTCTCCCAATCTAGACTGTGATATGTGTTTTAGGGCTTGAGTTGCAGACATGAGAATCGATGCATCTGGCAGAAAGCATCCGACGAGCAAGAAGCAGTGCTCCTCTCGCTGGGAACAGTTTGTAGTAAGTGTAAAGACACAACTGGGAGTTCTAGGGTTTGAGGTAAATGTGAGTAAACTAAGCTTCTTCACTGGTCCTAATGATCTCATGGAAGTTTTGATTGCCTGCAGAAGGCCATAAGTTGGCCCAAACCAAAGCACCTTAATCTTTTTAAGTAACTATCAGAAGCTGTCAATCACTGCAAGTCCCTATGTGGGGCTTCTTAGCCACAAAATGGTAAATGGCCAAATATATATGTTTTTTTATAACTGGTTCCAGTATTTTTCATGTTAACATTGAAATGCAAATGAATGCAAATGTTATTGCAAGTTCTGGTATATTTGAAAACTAAGTGAATATGCCATGGATGGCATTGCACGTCATGGGAGCCACTCTAAGTGAACAGGCTGTTAGGGGAAATGTTACAGCATGCAATCGAGATGCTCTATTGCTGAGCTCTGACTGAAAATATGACTGCATCTGTCAAGTGGAGCTGAGAGAAAGCCCCTGAAGCCAATGCAGACATTTTCTTCCTTCAAAGCTTTCCCAGTATAGCTGAAATTTCACTACATCACTCTAAATGAAAGAACAGGGGGAAAAAAAGTTTCTGGTCTCATAGACTCAAAGTCTTAGACCCCTACTTCATAATTGGCTTCACTTGATATTAGAAGAACCTTTATGATGTCTCAATCAAAGCCTGTATTACACTGCTTATCCATAGAGTTTATAGGAGCAGAAACATCCTAAAGACAGAAATAGTTTAAATCTATCTCAGATGTACCTCTGCTGATATTACCATAGGGACACCAGTCATTGTAGGCTGGCTGGGAGTTTGGTACCTGTAATATTTTGCATTCCTCCTTTTTTATCATTTAGATGTGCTTGTCTAAGTGTAAAAGCAGGAAATACAGCAACATTTTTCCATTTTTCCATTTCTCTCAACTTCAGACTTTGAAAATAGAAAATGAGGAAAACGTGCTTGCTTTTCCCTTTTCTCTTGTATATAAAGTTAGCATTCACCAAAACTGAGTCACCCACCATACAAGTCACTGAAGACAGTCCAAGGACATAAAGTGCTTCAGAAAGCAAGCAGAGCATCTCAGACCCTTGTCAAGTCGTAAAACTTTACAGTATAATTTTGAGTTAGTGTATCTAGTGGTTTCCCAAATAATTTTCAGGATCACAGCTTAGATATGTGGTGTTTTAAATAAACTGTAAACATGTATTTGAAAGAAAATTATTCCAATATGGCTCCATCCTAAGGACTTTGGCATACAGGAAGTGCAATGGTGCATTTTGGTGAAAAGATTGTGAAAATGTAAAATCTGTCTGTAGAAAACGTGTTTTAAAAATCACTTTAAATTATGTTAGTGAATTAAGGGACATAAATATGAATTGCTTTAGACAATTTTTATCTAAATATATAAGCCTCTGAATACTCTGTATTCGCTCTTAATTTGAAAACCTCTGCAGTGCTGGCTGATTCATTCAGTCTTTCTCAGCTCTTCAAAGTTGCAGGAATAATTGTTGAGGACTTGTACCTACTCCTTCTAATCCATTAAAAATAAAAATAACGTATGAGTCGGTGAATCTTTGTCCTTGAGAAGATAGGATTTTCATATTTAGTGTTGAATCCTGCTTGTATCCAACCTCATTAGTCACACTTTTGGAAAGACTTGTATTTTGTTTCATATTCTGAGTCTAGGAGCCCTATTAAACCAAGTACTACTGATTTAAATATAATTCAGATAAAAATACACATTATATAAATACATATTAAGATGAAAAACCCACAATAAGATATAAATAACAGTGAAATTAATGAATAGAAACTCAAATTGGGAAAATTCAACATAATTTAACTTTTGCATCAAAATTCTAATGTAGCGCTATTCTGGACAGATATATTTAGGCTACCTGCATATCATCCAGTTTAATTATAACACTCATACTTCTATTATGGCTAAAAATATAGAGAAAAGATCCATGTTACACTATGAAGTTGATAAGGTATGTTATCAGAGGTAGGAACTATATGAATTAACTAGCCTTTATCTCTGCTATTAATTCTTGTCTTAATTAATGATCTGCTAAAAATACTACATAGTTCTTTTATGGTAATTACACTAATTTGTATTCAAGTGTCCTTCTGTAGTAGAAGTTATTCATTGCTTTTTCCAGCATTTTTAGGAAAGCATACAAATTGAAACATTGTGAATTTGTCTCAACATATGGGAGAAATGACATAGCTGCATTCCTCAGGACTACATTTGGTGTGCTGGACATTACATTATACTTGATTTATTAGTTGCATTAAATAGGTGGCCATTAAAAGGTCAGATCCCCAAATGCAGTACTTTGGCACCGAGGAAAGTGCAGCTAGGTTGGCCTACCTGAGCTGTGGATCTGGCCCATAGTTCAGAAGACAGAATACTCCAGGGACCTCCATTAATTCAAGGTCATAAGTGAAACACAAATTCACTTTCAAAAGACAAAATCACTTAGAAGAAGAATGGCTGAGTATAAGGGGGGAGTGAGAAATTTAAACAATGAGGCAGATGTGCACAAGGATTTGCAATTTAATAATGCAGACATGTACTGAATGTGATATTAAAAGCATCAAGAACCCAAAATACAGTGCTCAAAACTATCATCTAAGTGCCTATCTATATCTTGAGCTATTTCCTTATTTAAATTTTGGCATTGAGATAAACCATATATAATTGAACCAGTTGCTTACATTAACTTATAGAATCTTTAGAAGGGTATTGGAGTGGTCAAGCTACTGTAAACATGTGCTAGGGAAAAAATTTAAAGTAAAGCTAAAGCAGACGACACCAAGTTGGGTGAGAGTGTTGATCTGCTTGAGTTTAGAAAGGCTCTACAGAGGGATCCTGACAGGCTGGATCGATGGGCAGAGGCCAACGGTATGAGTTTGAACAAGGCCAAGTGCCAGGTCCTGCACTTGGGTCACAACAGACCCATGCAGCGCTACAGGCTTGGGGCGGAGTGGCTGGAGAGCTGCCCAGCAGAAAAGGACCTGGGGGTGTTGGTTGACTGCCAGCTGAATATGAGCCAGCAGTGTGCCCAGGTCGTCAAAAGGGCCAACAGCATCCTGGTTTGTATCAGAAATAGCATGGCTACCAGGACTAGAGAAGTGATTGTCCCCCTTAGTTTTGGGCCCCTCACTACAGGAGAGACACTGAGGTGCTGGAGCAGGCCCAGAGAAGAGCAAGAAAGCTGGTGAAGGGTCCAGAGCACAAGTCTCACATGGAGCGGCTGAGGAAACTGGGTTTGTTTAGCCTGGAGAAAAGGAGGCTGAGGGGAGACCTTACCACTCTCTACAACTACCTGAAAGGAGGTCGGTCTCTTCTCCCAAGTAACAGGTGATAGGATAAGAGGAAATGGCCTCAAGTTGCGCCAGGGGAGGTTTAGACTGGATATTAGGAAAAACTTCACNTTAGGAAAAATTTCTTTACCGAGAGGGCTGTCAAGCATTGGAACAGGCTGCCCAGGGAAGTGGTTGAGTCACCATCCCTGGAGGTATTTAAAAGACATGTACACGTGGTGCTGAGGGACATGGTTTGGTGGTAACTTGGGAGCGCTAGGTTAAGGGTTGGACTCAATGATCTTAAAGGTCTTTTCCAACCTAAAGAATTCTATGTTTTTATGACTCTAAAGCAGACATATTCACTGGTAAAATAATGCTACCACGTCAGTGACACAACTGGGAAAAATAATGTCTTTGAAACTGATGGGAGTTTTCTTTCCTTTTCAGTGGGTGCTCAAATAAATGCCTTTTTGTTGTGTTTTTTTTTTTTTAAATATGTTATTATTCTTGACATGTATTAGTTATTGTACATAGATCTAAGACAATTAACAGAAATCTGATTGTAAATTCAGAAAAGACAAATCAATTATTTCTTAGAAATAGCTTCTGACTAGCTTATGTTTACCATGACGTTTTCTTAATTGACAAAAGCACTTCATCAATGATAAACAGTTTTGTCAAATAACTTCAAGGAGATATCAGAACTGACAATTTCTGCTACCAGATTTGCATCTTAATGAACTTTCTGAAGAGGCAGCCCACTGCCATTCCAGTGCTTTACTGGAAGTCACATATTTTATATGTGCTGTTCAGCTGTGCCCTGTAAAACACTGCAGGGAAGGAGGTGGCTGTGGGAGACAGCAGCTAGGCTCAAAAAACAAAAAGCTGAGGGCAGAAAACACAGCTGACTTCTCAAGCTTTTAAATTAGAGGCTTGCTAAAAGTGCCTGGCAGATGCCTCCAGAGTTTGTCCCTCTTCTTGGTACCCAGCCCACCTGTCCCCTTGGCAGACAGGGTGCTCCAGGGACAGCTGGCTGTCCAGGCACCTAAGACAAGACCAAATCCTGCCCTTTTCAGTGAAAGCGCTCACAGGTTGACCAAAGATCAGCACTCGAATCTCTCCTTTCAATCCTGCATCTTTTGTGGACCAGACTCCATTGTGTTGCCCAGCCATGGGACTGATCTTGGCAGTAATCTCACTGCTTATTAGTCATACTGTGGAACTCCTACTTAGACTATCTGTTTTTAGGCCATCCTATCACTGGTTTTAACCTCTTTTGTCCACACGTGAAAGACTACAGCCAGAGGAATCACAGAATCATAGGGATGGAAGGGACCTCTGGAGATCATCTAGTCCAACCCCCCTGCCAGAGAAGGGTCACCCAGAGCAGGTTGCACAGGAACGCATCCAGGCGGGTTTTGAATGTCTCCAGAGACGAAGACTCCACCACCTCTCTGGGCAGCCTGTTCCAGTGCTCTGCCACACTCAAAGTAAAGTTCCTCCTCATGTTTAGGTGGAACTTCCTACGCTCAAGTTTGTGCCCATTACCTCTTGTCCTGTCCCCAGGCACCACTGAAAAGAGCCTGGCCCCATCCTCCTGACACCCACCCTTTCAGTATTTATCAGTGTTGATAAGATCCCCCCTCAGCCATCTTTTTTCCAGACTGAAGAGACCCAAATCCCTCAGCCTTTCTTCATAAGAGAGGTGTTCCAGTCCCCTAATCATCTTGGTAGCCCTTTGCTGCACCCTCTCCAGCAGTTCCCTGTCCTTCTTGAACTGGGGAGCCCAGAACTGGACACAGGACTCCAGGTGCGGCCTCACCAAGGCAGAGTAGAGGGGGAGGATGACCTCCCTCGACCTGCTGGCCACACTATTCTTGATGCACCCCAGGATGCCATTGGACTTCTTGACCACAAGGGCACATTGCTGGCTCATGGTCATCCTGTTGTCCACCAGGACTCCCAGGTCTCTTTCAGCTGAGCTGCTCTCCAGCATGTGAGCCCCCAACCTGTACTGGTGCATGGGGTTATTCCTCCCCAGGTGCAGCACCTTACACTTGCCCTTATTGAATTCCATAAGGTTCCTCTTTGCCCAGATCTCCAACCTGTCCAGGTCTCTCTGTATGGTGGCACAGCCTTCCGGTGTGTCAGCCACCCCCTCCAGCTTTGTGTCGTCAGCAAACTTACTGAAGGTGCACTCTATCTCCTCATCCAGATCATTAATATATTGAAGAGGACTGGACCCAGTACTGACCCCTGGGGAACACCACTTGTCACTGACCTCCAAATAGACTGTGTCCTTAATCACAACCCTCTGAGCTCTGTCTTGCAACCAGTTATCTATCCACTTTACTGTCCACCCATCTAACCCACACTTCCTAATCTTCCCTATGAGGATGCTGTGGGAGACCGTGTCAAACTCTTTGCTGAAGTCAAGGCGTATGCATGAGTGTCTTCCTCAAAGCAATGCACAGAAGTACAGTTAGACTTTGCTTCTGGTTCCCTGTGTCCATGAAGACTAAATGCATCAGGATCAGAGATACAGATACTCTCCTGTAACTGCCCCTGCTCTGCTTCTCCCAGCATCACCCAGAATATTAAGGGTACAATTTTTCCCTGAGCAAGTAATTTAAGAACTGTCACTGATAATTCATAGAAATATAGGGAAAAAAATACCTAGACAACAGGTATAAGATGATAGATGACTCATGGTATTTTACCAGAGTATTCTTTCTAATGTGAAGCTCTTTATACAGAGTTTTCTCTCTCTGCATCTCTTCCCTCATCTCCCTTTTTTGCATATTGCTTCCTTGGTTTAGGAAACAGGCTGTGTTGCACAGCAGGACTAGTGATGCCTCCGTGGCCATAAGGGGTGGAGTAGAATATACAATAACGCGGAAGAGCTCGTAAAATGAGCTGCAGGCTAGTCTAGGAGGCCCAAGAGATAGCTGCTGCTTCCAACAAAATGATTAGCAGATATTGCACTATAAGCACTACAGTACAGCAAGAGCTTCTTTTTTTTTCCTAGAAGCCTGAGAAGAAGGTAAGTAAGAGTGGGCTTCCTAACTAAAAACAAAAGGATTAGTCAAAGGTGTACAAGAAAATTACTCAAAGGAGTTCTTGCCCTGATAACTTCAGAAATCTTGAAACACTGGAGATTATTTGCATTTTAAAACTTATCATGAAATGAAAAGTCAGAATGGGTTTTGTGGTGTGGTTGAAGACACACCCTCTGTGCACTTCTTGCTGGTCAGACCAGCGAGGTCCTCACCCCATGCACTCTGAAAAGACCTTCTTAAGCACTGGTCTTTCATCAGGCAGACACCTGCCAAGCACAGGTCTGGAAAGTAGGGCTGCAGGCTCCATTTGACAGCAGGCCACCCAAAGCTCCAGTGTGCAACAAGGAGCTGGAGCTTCCTTCACTGCTATAATATCGGTTAACATGTAAGAAAGAAAAGCTACTTTCTTACACAGTGACATGGGGAAAAGATATCTGGATTCAGGCACATATATATGGATGCGAGCAGAACTTTCTGAATTTTTCTCAGTCCTAGTATTCCACTGAAGCAAACACATTATATTTTGCATCAAAGGACCATACAAAATTCACATAAAACTGATGTTATCATTTGCTTATATGAGTGTGTTCTGACGCTGACTAAAATCCAGAATAAAAATCCAAAGAGTACTCTGGCTATTCCGTGTTCAGTTACGCTGTGATTTGGGCTGGGTTGGACAATGAGAAGACAACAGATGCTCTCCCCCACCTCTCACTCCAAGGAGAGGAAGAAGAGAGATAGAGAGAGTTATGAGTTCAGAAAAGACTAAACTATTTTAATGAAAAATTAATAATAAAATAAAAAATAAATAATGAAATAGATACAATATAAATAAATATACACAAAACCGGATCAAGTTCCTAGGAAGATGTCACTGGCAGGCACTGGGAAAGTTCCAGACTGGACTCGGTGACAAATAGGAACTGGAACACACTGACCAGGATCAAAATGCAGATGAGCTGACGGGGTCCTCCTCAGGCATCAGTCATTGAAGAAACAGAGCCACTGAAGAAGCGATCCATTGAAGACAAAGAGCCAACACAGAAGAGCTGAAGAGCCCTTGGAGAAGAACCCATTGACAAAGAGCCAACCTGACCCCCTCCTTCCCTCAGCTCTTATACTGAGCATGGCGGATGGGCTAGCACACCTGATTGGTCAGTTTGGGTCACCTGACCTTCCACAGGGTGAACACCTGAGTCAGCTGACCCTGGTTGCCACGGCAACAGGTGTGGGACAGGGCCTCTCGCTGGACAGGAAGGTGGCTCCTCTCCACCCCAAACCAGGACAAGTTACTTTGATTTCATTTCTGCGGCATTGAGCATTGTCACCGTCTCCTGCCCAGGCAAATTAATTTATTTATTTGCTTAATTTCCATTGCTACCTTTACCCTACAATTGTTGTGTTCAGTGGACTTGATCCTACAGTGGTGTATGTTGACGCAGCTCCACCAATTTTCAAGAAAAGTAGTTTTTCATATCCATGTGATAAATATTTGTGTACAAGGCAGAAGTGTGGGGCTCAGCACTTTCAGCAGAAATGCTAAGCGGTGGATTGGCACAGAAATCTCACTCTGCTCATTCTGCATTAGTGCAAGGTGATGCATCACCTCTGGGAAATGGAGGAATTTGCTGCTGAGGGCGAGCAGTTTTCGTGGGGAGATGGAGTGACCTTGCAGCAGCTGGAGAACTAGAGTTGGGGTTCATGAAAGGGCTCATGGCCCAGGCCATTTCCAGGAGTCATTCAGACTGCTGCTACTGGTGGTGCAGGTATCCTCTCTCACATTTTACAGGTAAATATGGTGGCTTCTGCTGCCATCAGGAGAGGGAGCAGCAGTTAGCATTAGCAACTTTCCAGGATGGTGCTTACCTGGCCATCTGAGTTACTACTGATACAAAGGAAAGGGGGAGGAATGTGGAGGCTGTGGGGGTTTTCCTACAGTGCACCATAAGCATCACCATTTGCCAGCTGAAAAGAGACGAGCAAAGTGTTTTAACTCCAAAATGGGTAGCACAGACAATATGCAAGGGAAAAATGAAATCCCCAAGCGCCTGTGAGACGAGGGTGCTGGTGCTGCGGGGGAATGGTCAGGGACAGGACACAAAAACAGGACAGCGTTCTGCCCTCCTCCGCACCAACCACTGTCCTGGTGTCCCTCCAGTCCTGAGGTCCACTCTAGCTTCCAGTGTGCAGCTATCTTGGCAAGACACTTGTCTCTCCTCTGCAAATGCCGTTTATCTTACAGCTTGAAGCAGGGCATCATAACTGAATGTCCTTTGAGACTTCTCTGGAATAAGAATTGCATATGCCGTGTGCATTGAACTTGATTTTTACCAATGCTCTGTATTTGACCTGCGTAGAGAAAATTAATTCCCATTGATTCCCAATGAAGGAAGAAGTCAGTATAAAACAAAAAAAGTCCAGAAATATCTGGGATTTTCTCTCAGAAAAAATACCAGGATCAAATCTTCTCACCTTGCTGTGTCCCAGGCAGAGCAACCGGNATATTCTAACATTTTGGGAAAAAGGAAAAAAAAAAAAAAAAAACAAAAAACCACACAAAAAGAGATTTATCCTTCCCAGCCAATATTTTCCAGAGACCTTTCTAAACCTTGCTATGGCCTAGCATATGCTACAATACACCAACATATTAGTATTGCAGAAAATGATTCATTTTTATTTTTTTTTAACAATCCTATGTTCCATATAAACCACACATAAATTGCAACCTGTTTATGTGGCCCCTCACAAGAATTTCTGGATTAATCCTGTGCACAGAGTAACTTGTATGTCAGTCATGGCAAGACAGTTTCAAATCGCAGTCAGGGTGTGATGCATACAGCGATGCTACAGCACCATCTACAGTAGGGACTGTATTATCTTGTGGTGAAGTTTGTATTTGATCCGATGTTAAATCTCTCAGTAGGCTTGAATTTACATTTGTTTGTGGCTTTGTTATGTTATTCCCAATTTGCAATATTGAAACTAATTATTTTCTGATTAATGGATGATAACCTTTGCTTTACTATCTGTTCTTGTTCTAAGTTTGCTTCACTTGTTGGTACTTTATAGGCTTTCATACTTTTTAACTTTATAATACTATAGTCTGTGTCAACACTTTCTAATTATATAAAATGTAGGAAGTATTTAGATTAGATCAGATGTTATGAATAAAACAGAGATCTGCAGCTTAAATCCTGAGTTACATCACATCTTATGTTTCAAGCCCAGGTCTTCTTTATCACAACAGGTAGGTATTTAGTGCCAGACAAATTATCTCCCCCACTGTGCCTGGATCCTAGTCCACTGGTCATACACGTGTGTTACTTTTCTCCCAAGTTCTCACTCAGGAAACTGATGAGCTTCATATAAGCACGATCCCCAGGTGCTTCTGCTTGTTCTTTGTCCTGAGGAGAAGGAGAACGGGGAAAAAAAAAAATGTTTTTCTTCCATACTATCCAAGTTTCTGGAAATATCTTATCTCCAGAGGGCAGTATCGTACATAGCGTCTTTCAGTCTGCTTGCCCATCGTTATCCCCCGTCCCCTCAAATCCCTGTAATTACACAATGTCGCTGTATACCTCAATGTATACATTTAAATTTAGAATTTCTGTTAAATGTGCAAACTCTGCTGGAAGTGTCTGTAGTTTAATAGGACATTTTTAATTCCCCTTTGCTTATAATTTTTTCCTCAATTTTTCTTTTTCTATAGATCTTACCTAAAGTATAACAAATAATTTCCCTAAATGTTGGAATTTTTTTTGTTATTGATTTATACGAATTTGCACTGTGGGATCCAGTGAATCTACTTTTCCCTCTGAAATGCTCCAAATTTTAAAATTGTGTTGGGTCACCAAAAGAAACTTATTCTAAACGTGCAATTCTTTATTACTTATTATCTAAGTGGTAGAAAAGCTAACACTTGCACAAAACAGACCAGACACTGGACTGCATGAGATAAAGTCCTTATTTTTTTTTTGTACTATTATTAGCCCTTTAATTCTACTCTGCAAAGAAAAAATTGTTGCAGGTGAAAAAAAGTATAGGACAAGAAGGGGCAGGAACTATGGGAAATCCCAAGGCAGGAGTTTATAAACTCTCTAGCGTCCCACAGTAAAACACCTGCACCAAATTCTCCTGAACAGCTTCAGCAAATTATTTTTCTTCTAACAATTTAGCATAGTCTTAGGTGGTTCACCTCATAGTTTCTCCTGTGACAGCACAGGAGTTTGACCTAAGAAACTGGTGGAATTAGAATTATAATCTTATTTAATTTAAGAGAGGAGCTCTATGTATGGAAATTCTCTGTTGTAAATTGGAATAATGGCTCCTCGCAAGCAGACTTCACAGTTAATAACTTTACCTCCTGAGTGTCAGAAAAGTATTGGCAGAGCTAACGAGAAGCTGTAAAAGCTGTACCGGTGGCCTAATGCAGATTCATAAGTGGAATAATTCCTGAAGGTATGTGTAATGTAACACACATCTGAAACGATAAAGCAGTTGCTTCACAGTTTGCTCCTTTTTTGCAATAACCTTAACAGAAAGCTTGAGGGTTCATGAATTGAGAAGCCAGGTAACACTTCCTGTAAACTGGGCAGGGCAACAGAGACAGCTAAAAATTTGCAAATTGTCTGTAATTTATAATTTCATGTGACTGGATGTGGCGTTTATTTCACTTTTTATGTTTTTTAGCAATTGCTGAGTCAGCTTCAATTCTTTTCTCAATCATAAAGTCTTCTCAAGAGTGTTATTTCATCTTTATATCTCTTCCAGATCTAAAGAAATGGTGGCCTTTTGTACGTTAAGATCAAGAGGAGTTTATTATACACAGCCTATTCACTTGAAAACGTAACGTTTGAGACAATTAAAAAGCTTTAGACTCTCTGGTCTGATTTCCCAAGTCTGACACACCATTTTTGTACAGTTACCCTTGCATTAGATCCTATGATTGATGAGAATCCTGTAATTTATGCTTAAACAAATTTTATCAAGATTTTCTGATCTTTTCATAGCGGAACATCAAATAAGAAAGGAGTGAGGACCCCATGTGTGACTGGATTAAGCCACTTGTCCGTCTTTATCTTGGGATGATGCTGCCCTTTCTATTCTACACTCTAGGGTTGCTGCCATATTCTTACATATGGTGCCTCTGCTTCTTCCTCTCTCTCTAAACAGGGGTGACATGTCACTTTAGCTGTAATTTCATTTAATACCTCGTTTGTAACACGATTTTGTCTACCTGTCTGGGAATTACTAATGATTCGGAGACAGTGGTAGAGGAAGTATCCATCATTTTATGGGTAGTCGGCTCCAGCTGTTAATGGTATTGTGTCTTCTTTTGAAGTCAAGTTCTCTGGCTTCAGGTTTCAGTTGCTACTTCTTGTCTTTCTCTGCTGTATGTTTTCTCCTCATGGGGACACTAATATTCTGTACAAAATTCACATTTCAGACTTTTTTTTTTTTATTAAATAAACTGGAGGTTTTAATACTCACAAAGTATTTTCTTTAGTCCTCAACTGATTTTTGTGACTCTTGCTGCACTTCTCCAACTTTTCCAACGTTTTTTAAATACTAGGTGTGCTGACTGTAGATAGAAAGTAAATTCACTTCTGCTACTCACTGTTCTCCTATTAAATTTTAACCCAAGATAATATCAGCTTTTCTTCAAACAGTAGTATCTTGAAAGCTTCTGTTGAATTACCTCTCCTCAAGACCTTTCTGAGATGCTGTTTTCTAGAACAGAGTTCTTTTGACCTTTCTTCCTTAGGGACAGAGAGCATATTGGGTTTTTTACCATTAAAATCATATCATAATTTTTAATGAAAAAATTGTAATACAGAATTTAATTGTAATAGACCTTTCTCTCTGTTTCACCATCTATAAGAAGGCTGGGCTCATAATACCTCTAGAGAGGCATGAGACTTGTGGCTCTTATTGAATGTGGAGCTCAGAGGAAACTGGTTACTGAAAGTCATAACTGTAGGATCTCTCTCAATACCCTCTGGATCCTGGCCCTGGGTGGATGCTTTCGTGCCATTGAAAATCGCCCTGCCTGACAATTTTTGTGTTGGCTCTATAGGCTTGTGATCCTCATACTACACATACTACCTACTCCTACTAAAAAATCAGTTCCTTTTGATGAGTGATGATCTGGAGTCTGTGTATTCTGAGGGTTTTGAATAATGACTTGTAATATGCAGCAAAATAAATTGAATTTCCCATATCGTGCAAGCGCTTGCGACTCCTTTTCATCAATATTCATCTTTGTAATGACTAGACACTACCAGACATAAATATGAGCAGCCCTTTAACATGTTCTTGAAATTCCAAACGGCAATCGTTTCCAGACTTTGAACACAACCTCCCAACACATGGCAAAGCTGTATTCTTATTTTGGTTTAGCAAATGCACAGAATCTACACACGCATTTTGCTTTTTCAGTATTCTTCTGCCTTATCTGTTGTAGCATCATTCATAATGCTTCTCACAGTTGTGAAGTATTGTATTTAGTTGAGGATGTTATTGATTTCATCACCCCCTCCCAGCCTTTCCCAGCAGCATGTGTTCACTAGCAACCATATAGATTAGACCAGTGTGACAGTTTTGGACACAGATAGGCAGTTAATGATTCAACAGGCTTTTGGAAATTACATAAACATTAAGACCTACACAAAAATAAAAATTTCTAAGATTTAAGGCAAAAACATCAACAAGGAAAACTAACAGCCATTGCTGAGAAGGAGACTATCAGCTTTTCTGAATGCTGCCAGTGGCCTTGGTGATGAAAAATATACAAGTAGCATAGTTCACATCTCCAAACAAGAAGATGATGTGGGGTAACAAACCCTGGCAACATCCAATCTTATTCTCTTTTGCTTTATTTTTTTTCTCCTAATGGTTTCATACTTTAGTTCAAAAATGAATGGTCATTTTTATCACCAAAACTTCATTTTACTGAACAAGATGCAAAAATAAATATGTGAAGATGTCCTTACACAAAAAGGATTCAGACTTCCCTAATCAGGTAAGTTTTGGAATTGGAGCAGGGGACTAAGTGTATGGGTGTGTGTTCAGGGGTTGTACAAAGGAATTGTTTAAGTTATAGTCATAGCCATGAACTTAGAGATAAAAATAATGCAAAACACTCTTTTTGAGTTTTTCAGCAGTCTTATTTCAGATGCTAAATAATCAATTGTGAGAAACTGAAATCGGTGGTGGATAAATACATTGATTCTTATTTCATCCATATTCAGTTCTTTTTCTCTTTATGTGATCATGTTGATGCTCTGTGCATCTGTGCTAAAGTTTTCCTTTTCCTCAGTGGCTTCCCCACTACACTATTGGCAAAACAGACAGATAGATATGATGGAGACAAGAGGTTTCCAACTAAAATAAGCTGGGCTATTGCTGATAAGAGACTGAGGCAGTGGGTCTGTGGAAATGGAAGGGGTCTGTGAGCACTGTGGAAAGAGCATTGACACAACCACTGCAGAGACCAGCTTCGGTTGTCCTACCGCTTGGGGTACAGACTAGATTTTGCTAAATGTTGTGACAAACCAGGAAACCAGGCTTGACTGATGTCACTATACTTTTGCTAAACAGGCTGGAGAATGACTAAAAATCATGGCAACATGGTGTCCGCAGCTCAGTTTTTCAAGGCCTGATGCAAATATTATACACTGGCATGGCTTGGGCAGATGCCTCTAACCTTACAGTCCCCTGAAGCGAGGGGTGTGTCACCTCATTTTCAGGGTGGTGCCATGGGCTTCTTCTGTTCCTTGATGACACGCAACAGGTTTATCTGTATTAGGAGCCCATGACCTGCCCACGCTCTTCTAAGTGACCCACCGGTTGCTGCTGCTCCGTCCCATGACCAGTTCCTTCGGTTTCACACCATGTGGAAGGAGGAATTTGGAGGGGTATGAAGTGTTTTGTGCCGACAGATGATGAACGTTGTGATGCTACTGCTGTTACTGTATGATCTGATGCAATGTGTATATTTCCCTATAATTGACTTTTGGTGCTAAAACCAGAGTATTCTCACCTGTTGTTGTCACAGGAGGACCAGGCAACACCAGGTTAACACCAGGCTAATCTCAAGTTATTAAGTGACCCAAGCAAGGGATGAGCTGTGTCAGAAGAAGCTTTGCACAGACACAAACACACACAGAGACAACACATGGAGTCATCATGCCAGTGAGTCATCACAGCCCATGCTGGGCTAAGATGGCACTCGCACCAGATGTCTCAGCATTTGGTTCTGGACAACAGCATGGCTCCAACACAGCAGTCCCATCTTGCGTCCTCTGCTTCCACAATGACTTCAAAGTCCACTGTGATGCTTCCCCCAATCTCTATTACTGGGTGGGGGTTTACAGCCAGATGGTGGTACAAGCTGTTAGTCAGATAGGTCTATGAGGAAATTAAGGTATGCCCTTCCAGCAGTTTCAGGTATAGCTATATATACCTATGTAATTGAATTGAACAGAGAATAAACCGTCATTGTCTTTCAAGACAGTTATGATTAATAACTGTGTCATCCAAGTCACAATAACTCATCTTTATAATGAAGTATTACTTTGGTTTATTTGAAGATATATCACAGTATTTCTGCCATAATATTTTCTTTCACTAATCTGAATTTTCACAAAAACCTCTCGGTGTTTCCTGCATGGGCCCTAACTTTTGCTGAGCAACAGAGTTGGATAGACTGCTAAGCTTGGGGTGACTTCCAAACTTAAGGTCAGATAGAGCAGGGCTCACTTTACCTTGCAAGATGTGTAAATACATTCCGTTCCCAGTAGAGTGTTTATACCTTATTTTATTCTGAAACTGTTTAGTTTTAGCTGATAGTCCTTGGACAGTTTTATGCCTTTGTTTGCAAGATTAATGATGCATATACTCTCAGAAGTCACTTTCCCGTGTAGGTACTTACAGACTTTAATTCAGTTGTTTCCTAGACTTAGAGTAGAGATTGATATCAGCTGTCTTAGCATTGCAGGACATTGTAAGTTCATGTCCGGATTGTTATCCACCACGATCAGGCTCATTCCCTTTCTGAGGCAGTGATGTTCAGAACATATTCCCCAATGTGTAAGTAACATCCCTAGTCTTCAGAATACAGCCTCAAATTTGCTGTATTGAAATACATATTATTCAAATGAGCTCAGCTAGCTGCACAACCAAGTTTTTTTCTGGAAAACATATGTCCTTTGCTATCAATTTTAGCTCTGGCAATTTTTTGTATTATATGCAACTATGCCAGCAAGGTTTTATATTGCTAATATTGCAATAGTTTTCTTCAGGATAGTAAGAGACTCTTGAAGAGTCGCACTTGAAATGTACCTATTGGATAACGATTAACCATTAACACTTATCTTTTAAGCATCTGTAAGATAATTATTGTCATAGTGTTAAACTTTTTGTCCAAATTCTAAGCAATGCTACACCAACAGAGCTCTAGTAGTCTAAACATGTTTCATCAAACCCTTCATAAGTCAAATCTGTAATCATACAATGAAACTTCAGTTTGGCTGGTATGATCTAATAGCTATACAAAAATATTGAGTGGTATTAATTAAGTTACAATCCTTTAATCCCTTCTGAAGTGTCATGCATCAATGTTTTCATGAGAACTGCATAAATGTAGATAGAAAATATAGGAAGCGGAGGTTGTGTCACGGTATGTCAACTTGTTTATGAATATTTTTCTACTTGCTGAATTTCATTATAAGGTAATGTAAACAGGAAGGTAGAATTTGGAGGAATATGGTTTAGAGGAACTGGATGATGGAAGTGTGGAGTGGGGGTTATCCGGTCTGACCAAGTCAACGTGAACATGAGTTAGGCAAGGAGATTCCTTTTTTGTTCCTGGAAATCTTGGCAGGGCAAAATATTTGCTCAGTGTTTGTCCAAGATTTCTAGAAATCTCTCAGCACAGCAGGAGCTCTGGCCATAACGTCTGTAGATCAGATATGCCCTGTGTGAAACCCCAGACCATCATCACAGGATCAAAATGTCCAGTCTTACGGATCTGATCCTGATCTACTGAACATATGTCACATCAAAATGTCTGGACATGTTGGAATTACTGCAGATTTAAAAAAATGGATACAGTAGGTGTAGAGTATGTCTCATGCTTTCTGGACATGTTTGGCTCTCACAGAATCTTCAGGGTTGGA
>VXBH01002827.1:0-22969 GCA_013400035.1 Rynchops niger
TGTTGTCCCTCCAGCAGATGTCAAGGTGGAGGGTGGTTGAAATCCCCCATGAGGACCAGGACCTGTGAATGTGAAGCCACTTCTGTCTGCCTATGGAGGGCCTCATCTGCTTGGCTCTGCTGGTCAAGTGGCCTGTAGCAGACCCCTACTGTAACATCACCTTCCCCTGTCTTCCCTTTAATCTTAACCCATACACTCTCAACGAGATCCTCATCCTTCCCCATATAGAGCTCCATCGATTCTAGCTGGTCACTGATGTAGAGGGCAACATGTCCTCCCCTCCTATCCCGCCTGTCCTTCCTAAAGAGCTTATATCCTTTTTTTTGGTGGTGCCCAGTGAAAAGGCCAGAGGCAATGGACACAAACTGAAATACAGTGTGGGCCATCTGAACATCAAACCCCACTTTTTTACTGTGAGGATGACCACGCACTGGCACAGGTTGCCCAGAGAGGTTGTGTAGTCTCCCTCCTTGTAGATCTTCAAAATCCATCTGCACATGGTTGTGGGCAACCGGCTTTAAGTGGACCTGCTTGAGTAGAATCATAGAGGTCCCTTCCAATTTCAACCATTCTGTGATTCTCTGTTAAAAGCTTGTAAACCGAATAGTGAAAGTCACACTAATGGAACTAATGCTAACTGCTAATAGAGTAGCCAAGGGGACCTTCTCCAGATCTGGCCCGACCTGCAGCGGAGCAGCAGATCTCAGTGCACAGGGTGGGTGAGGAAACACCAGGGCAAAGGAGAGTAGATTTAGATTAGGTATTAGGAAGATATTCTTTACTGTGAGGGTAGTGACACAGTGGAACAGGTTACCCAGAGATGCACCATCTGTGGAGGCGTTCAAGGCCAGGTTGGATGGGGCTTTGAGTAACCTGGTCCTCCTGCCCATGGCAGGGGGGTTACAACTAGATTATCTTTAAATTCCCTTCTAACCCAAACCATATTATGATTATATGATTTTATGATAACTGTATAATGACAAAATGGAAATGGCTGCGGAAATGGCTGTGGAACTTGTGCATTAAAGTGAATCTACATGGAAAGCTTGATAATGAAGCACAAATAATGATTATGAAAATGAAAGAGTAGGGAAAGGAGTAAGAAATATATAATATAAGTGCCATGTTTAGTGCATGTGTATAATACAGATGATAAGAAAGCAAAGTTAAAAAAAAAACAACGAAATAATGAAAAAGCTTAAGGGTCACCATGTAATTAGAACACTTGAAAGAAATTTATCCGGATTGTAAAAAATGAAAAAAATAAAGGAAAATTGGAGAAGATTGCAGCAGAATCAGAACAGGCCACAGAAAGCATAGCTGAAGCTAAAATAGTAAGGTTAGACTACCATGGGGAAATAAAGACAAAAAAGGCATGCACAGAGAAAAGAAGAGAGATAAAATAAAAGGAAAAATGATGAAAAAGAATCACCTCCGTTTTAGTGATTGTAGTTCATTAGGACAAAGCATACCTTCCAGTGAAGTCTCACCTTAAAAGAATCCAGTTCATACGCTCCAAGATCATTCTGCAGATTAAGCCGGAAAATCAAAAGGTTGCTTCCTGATCCAAACCAAAAAGCTAATAGACAAGCACGCAAAATGTGAACTTCTTTCTCGTAAGTGATGGACTGCATTCTTAGTATAAAGGCAGCAAGTCTTCATTGCCCAGCCTCTAAGAACTGTGCCTACTTCAGAAGGCCTCACCTTGTGTGATGTTACAGCACTTCAGTTAAGGCATGGAAATCCTTTCTTTTTGAGTGACATAAGACAACAGGGTGTATTTCTCTCATCTATCTTATATACAGACCACATTCACAGCAAATCACTGTAGAAGATGCTGAGCTTAAGTACTTTTTTTCTAAAGGAAAACACATGAAAAAAAAAGAATAAAGGCAATGGGAACACAAGTAAAAAAGAACAGCAATAGAGAGTGGACCAATGAAGAAAAATTAAAGGAAAAATTTAAGTTCTCAGTTAGGATGTGGGCCCTCAGACTTAGAAGAACCATGGGTATTTAATCTTAGAGAAACGGGGAGAAAGACATAGACCAGTGGTAGCAGAGAGTAAGAAACTCATATAAATGGTTAAATTTTGTAATTGACTTGATAGTAGAGCAAATTAAACAGTATAATTACCCAAAATCATTCTCATTGTTTTAAAACACATTAAAAATTATTGTAAGGAAACTTGGCTGCCATAATTCTTATTGACCTAAAACTTGTTGTACTGTGGAAAGATTTCTTTGCAATTTGTAAATTCATTAAAATTATTTTTTAATATTAGGAAAATAATCAGTATAGATGCCATGATCCAGAACTTCTTTGGCTTTCATTTTCCAGGGACTTAATTTGAATTTTCAACTTAAGTACTACTGCAGTATTGAAATGGATTAAGTTTCTGTTTCAGAAACTCTCATGGTACTGTAAAGAAAAAACAACTTTATTCGAGAGGTTCAATGATTTTTCCTGCAAATAAGGATTTAGCAGCAATGAAGAATCAATATGAAAAGCCTCAGGATGACAATTTTGGTGTTTAAAGTCTACATGTGGTAATTGGCAACTTTTAGGCCATTTAGGACTGCTAAAACTGCTCCTATAGCTGTTTTTTCTATTTATGGGGATAATTGCTTCTATTAAGAAGAGAAACGTGGAATATTTACCACATGTGTAATTCAAAAACAATCTATGGAATGAAATAAGGGCTCAATCCATGTAATTCTAAATGTACCATTGAAACATCAGGACCTCAAAGGAATCAGTTTATAAAGGTGTTGTGGTTTAACACCAGTCAGGAGCTGAGCCCCATGCAGCTGCTTGCTCACGCCCCTACAGTGGGGTGGGGAGGAGAATTGCAAGGGTAAAAGTGAGGAAACTCGTAGGCTGAGATACAGTTTAATAGGTAAAACAAAAGTCACACACTCAAGCAAAGCAAAATAAGGAATTCATTCACTGCCTCCCATTGGCAGGCAGCTGTTCATCCATCTCCAGGAAAGCAGAGCTCCATCACACATAACGGTTACTTGGGAAGACAAACACCATAACTCTGAACGTCCCCCCTTTTTCTTTCTTCTCCCAGCTTTTATTGATGAGCATGATGTCATATGGTATGGACATCCCTTTGGTCAGTTGAGGTCAGCTGTCCCAGTTGTAACCCCTCCTAGCTTCTTATGCACCCCAGCCTGCTCATTGGAGGGGAAGCATAAGAAGCAGAAAAGGTCTTCATGCTGTGTAAGCAATAGCAATAGCTAAAACATCTCTGTTTTATCAACACTGTTTTGGTCACAAATCCAAAACATAGCACCATACAAACCACTATGAAGAAAATTAGCTTTATCCCAGCCAAAACCAGTACAAAAGTGAAGGACTGAATCTGCAGAATTTAAAAGCCAATCGTTATAGCTTCAACTTTGAAGAAAAGACTGAAGAGCTTTTGTGAAGAAGATAACCGTAGTTCAATTAGCATGACTTAAATGTCAGGTTACAGGCTTGTGCCAATGCTGGTGTTAGGAGCTTGAGATAGACTGCAATGTCCTGAAATCATGCCTAGTTTACCAGGTCCAGGCAACACAAAAAAAAAGGCCCTATCTCAATCAGCTGTATACACAACTACTAACTATTGATATATGTTGGTATGAACATAATATATAGGATTCAATAGCTCCTCTAGGAGGAATATAAAAGGGAAGGGAAGTAAAAAGGCTTTAGACCCCCTGTTAGTACAGTATAGTGGGGTGACCATTCTCTGGGTCGAGTAACACTGTTGTGAACCTGCAGAGTAAAGTAGATATAGAGCTGTGTATACAATAAACATTCATGAAAATTACATCATAGTGCTATGGCATAGCTCTCTAAACTGTCACTATAATTGAGTACTAAGCATATTTAAGAAAAATATTAAAAATATATAGCATAGTATAATCTTGTTAAAAATATATATTTAAAAAAAAACCTTTTTTTTTCAAATATTTTTTTGGCTTGTTTAAATTTTTATTCACATTTTTGGTTCATTTTTATTGTTTTTTTTTTTTCTTAAAATCCACATTTTTGTTTTCAATTAAACCATCTACCAGCTTCTGGTAGCTTCTTAAGGCTTCTGTAGCCAGCTGCAAAATTCAAACACCTGCCCATTCAGTTGTTTTAACTCATTACTGATTTGGGAGTATCATGCTTCTAATAATCTTCTGGAGTGCAGAGGGAGGAATGAGAATAGAACATGACTGGACACAACATGAGATGGCATGGCACGTACCCATTCACCTGGTAAAATTGGAGATTACCTAATACTTAAACAGTTAACAGGTGATTTTGCTGCATCATGGATTGCAAAGGAAGACCAGAAATTTTGCTACCAAAGCAGTGGCAACAAGGGGCCAGAGGAATCATTCTCTGGTATTCAGACTCTTCACCACAAATAAAGCTCAGGAGGAGGAATGGAACCATCCAGGCTTTGGGCTGCAGGGGCAATCTATTGACTCGCCTTGGAACTGGGGACTGTTCTTCTGGATGTCATGAGCAAAAGGGTTACCTGGTCTGTGGGTGCATAGAGATTGCAATCGTGGGTTCGTAGGGTTCTGTACACAGAGGCACGGAGGCTTTATTGTCTCAGTTTCTCTACTTTATTGCAGATTACCACAAATGTCCCCCAGATCACCTCTAGCAAGTATACCTATGATTAATAAAGTGAGCATATATATATATATATATATCAAGCTATTAAAAATTATTATCAGTGGTTGGTATCAATCAGTAATATGGAAGCAGTCAATAAGAGCAGAAATTAATAATATCGCAGCAGCTAATAACAGCAACAACCAAGTAGGTATATACCATTACAGGTTACTATAAACTCTAGTCAGTGAAGCAGCTTATCAGCAACATAACAGCAGATATAACTATAATAGATTACTTGTATGAATATATATAATACCATTATCAAGTGAATGACACAGATTTCGGAAGGGGCCAACCACCCTGAAGTGGAGGACAAACAGATCCCAGAGAGGGGAATCAACCATTCCAGACGTGGGGCAACAAAATTAATTGAACCCAGAAGTAGGCCCAGAGAGGGACCAGTAAAATAGCAGAGTCTCACTTCAAAGATGATCCATGTCACAGAGTCCGGAGGTTTGCCTGGTGATGGTCCAAAATCTCATAGAAACGTGGAGAATTCAGAAAATGTGGAGTATTCAGCCTGTTTAGGAAAGGAAAAGTGCATACAGCATGAGGAGTTATCAGAGAAAGAGGCTGCATTTTGGATAAAAATTGAGCCTTTTTCATATCATAGAGACATAAGAGGGTTCAAGGCACAAGCACTTTTTAAAAAAGCCAATAAATGCTGTAAATTTCTATTTTTGACCTGTAACAGCAAGGAGATTATGATGTTTTCTGTTCTTTCAGAGTAATTTTATTTTATCAGACTGTTTCCACTTTTTCAGATGATAAATTGCAATTACAGTTTCTTGGGTTTATGCATATTAATTGTATCTCAGGATGTCTCTGGTTTCTAGGTGCCAGCTGCACTTTTCAAGGATGCTTCTGGTTCCCAGCCCTAGTTCCCAGGCTCACAGCTCTGAGGCTGGCAGGCAATTTCTCTGTCAGAATTTTCAGCAAACTTTTTCTTCTGTTCAGTAATTTTTCCCTTCTAACCAGGGCACTTTTATGGCTGCTCACATCACTGGGGAAAGCTGAATCTGGTAGATTTTACATCTCACTGGATTTTTCCTCTCAGTCTGTTTGCTCCTGCTCCTGCTTGTAGACCCAAGTATACCCGCACAAAAGACAGGACAGAGAGTGGTGATTCGGCCCAGGGCTTAGTCTGGACAGACTAGTGGTTGCTTATACAAACCCAGCCCCTTTTATATCCCTTCACACCATGTCTACCACATCAGCCTTGATTCTTCCCTTTCTCTGCCCCTGTTTCGACCAGTAAATACACTCAGAATTGGTGTATTCTGACACCTTTACCTGGATCATCTCTTTCTTACATGGTATCACTCATGTGCTTGCTGGGGCACTGATGGCCTTTCAAAGGTTTCCAATGCTTCCCTTCAGCTGCCTGTAACGTTTAGCCATTTTGCACAACTCCTCTTTAACCCCCTCTGAGATCCACCCCTCCCTCGTGGAGCTATCTGTGACTTTTGTTAGCTTCTTGCTCTGTTATGTATCATGGCCATCAGTTTTTTTCATGTCAAGTCAAGCAGTTTCTCATGAGATGTTTAGTTAGCTAAACTTCAGGCAAAATTCTAGTCACTTGCTTTCACACCTCAACACTGGTGTTCAAAGCCTGTTATACATAAATAAAATATAATAATCCACAACAGTCCAGTAATAATCTACAAAATTTACTGGTTTATATTAAGTGAGTACTTTGTTGAGGACATTCTACTTCACTTTCTGCATGACCTCAGTTTCCAAATTTTAGTTTCCTGTGATAGAAATATTGGCAGGTTTCATGGATAATTTCATGGCAGATTTATTAACAAGTTAAGTGTACTTAGTCATTCAGAGATCAGCATTGCATAAAATCAGCTAACATTTGTTTCTCTTTGAGATATATAGAAATGGCTATGTTTGGCTTCGCATCAAGACACCATCTAGCTCAATATCCTGTATCTCACAATGATCGTATGCAGATGCTTACAGAAGACTATTAACAGGAAAAGTATTTATGATTCTTTCCAAATCTCCAACAGTTTTCAGCTCTGGGAATTCCCTGACCCTGATATATTTTTTTCTGTTTTGGTAATCTTCAAAATTTTGCTCTTTTAGGTGCTGCTGTTCTCCCCTGAACCATTGCTGTGGAGAGCACAATGGATGATATGGCACATGCCAGTTCACATATAACTTGCTTAATTGCTCATATGGGATAAAAATTTGCAACAAAGAAGGGGATGATTCCCAACGACCTTCACTCATAACATACATGCAACACAGATACTCATAGGCATCTCTGCCTAAGCAACAATCCCTTGTGGATCCCTGCAAGTGCACCCTCTGACCAGATATGCATTGGGTACCTGGCAGGTGTCATGCAGGACTGTGCATTGTGATTCGTCCTGGGTCCTCCTTGCAGTGATACAACAGTTGTCATCTGATCATGGATATTGGAGCTCTTGAGAACAACAGCCTGCAGGCCCTGGCAACTCTCAGAGCTGACCTTTCCTGCTGTAAGTCATCCCTCTCGCAGTGCACTGGTGACATACCCTGAATAAGGGGATATATGAAAGGTAGGTTTTCCCTTTGAGACTACTTTCCCTTATGATTAGTCCAAAAGACAGTTCTTGTCCCAGCTGCACTCTGTTTACAGACTGTCACACCATCATCCTGTTGCTATGGCAGAACTATTATATTTTTGCTTCAGTAGTTCTCAGGGAAGCCTCTAGTATGAACTTTAAACCTAACACTGTATACATGACTTGAGTGTCTTAAAATCGAAAAATCTTCATGGGGAAATCCCCATGTATCAGCAATGTCCTTTGGCAAAGATTTCCATACATTTACTACCCTTTTCATGAAGAAACATTTCATTCTTTCCCTAATTCTTGTTTATCCCTTTGTACCCGCCTGTCAAGTTAAAAGGACTGTATCTTCGATATTTGTCTGTCAGAGTCCCAGGACTTTCACTGATTTACTGTCAGAGTCCCAGGACTTTCACTGATTTACTATCAGAGTCCCACCAAAGGACTTTCACTGAATCAGATTCACAAATAATCAAAATTAGTTATTTTATTGAGAGCTACAGTCGCAGATTCGAGATTGACATTGATAAATTCACTAACTACAATAGTGCTAATTACTTAAGGTTGATATTGCTAGCAAAAATAATGATAGTACAACAACCTGGGTTAACATTCACTGGCCACATTCAGTGGCCTCATGCCACTCAAGATTTCATAGAAATCTAGCACACCTCCTTACCCAAAGCAATCTCATTTTCAGTCTGAAAAGTCCTAGTATATAGAGTTATTTCTATAAGGTAGCCATAAGCATTATTGCTGGTCTTCCTTAAATTTTTCTTCCTCTCAGGATATTATTTTTAAGACAACTTAGTGCATTCTTCACAGTGTGTAAACTATAGATGCTATTTCTTTTTAAACTCTGATAAATCTTATTCATTGTTGGATAAATCTTTTTCTTTAATAAGCCTGTTAGAAAGAACTTGATCAGTTAAACATAGAAGTTTTACAGACACTGAACTAGAACTACCTAATTTACCATCTGCTGTATAGGGCATTAATTCCTGTTTCTAATTAGGTTTCATTTATGTGGTTAATGGATACAAGAAGGGCTTCAACCATCTGCACTTTTCCCCAGACAAATATGTTCATCAAATAACAAGTAATTCCAGAAATCTTTTCACCTTGACCATATTTTTTTATAAAAACTGACAGAGATGCAAGACATGGTATACTTTTAATGAGTTAGGATTAAAAGATAATTATTCCATGTACAGATTGCATTATTGTCGTAGGCATAATTTCATAACATTTCATTAAAATCTGACAGTGATCATTATTAGAAAGGGGAGACTGGCTTTTGTCTAACTTACTGACAATTATGGTTTTTTTTAATTGATTATATGAAACAGGGAACAAAGAAGAATGTATTTGTACTGGATTTGGCTGGGATGAAGTTAACTTCCTTAATAGCATTCCATACAGTTCTGTGTTTTGTGTTTCTGGCTAAGACAGCATTGATACTGATGTTTCAGCTATTGCTGAACAGTGCTTGCCCAGTGTCAAGGCTTTCTCTCCAGCACTGCCTCACTCCCCAAGACAGTAGGCTGGGGTGGGCAAGAGGTTGGAGGGGACACAGCTGGGACAGGTGACCAAAAGGATATTCCATACCATATGACATCATACTTCGGTACTAAAAGCTCAAGGAAAGAAGGAGAAAAAGGGGGACATTTGTGGTTTGGACATTTGTACAATTACTTGCACTGAGGTCCAGCTTTCCAGGAAGTCACCTGGAAATAGTTGTAAATGTATACTAGGAAAATAAAGGGGGTTTAAAATATGAAATAAGAATTCATATTTAGTATACAGCTTGAGTACAGTTAATTACAACACTTGCATGAGTGTAATGAGCATGATTTGACTTTTTATCAGACAGAAAAAAAGTACTAAAATTTGTGTATTAAGACAGTATGGTGGTTTGACCCCAGGCAGAAGCCAAACACCTACCCTGACTCACTCTAGCTGGGACTGGGTCAACGGACTGGGGAGAAAATAGAAGGAAGATGAAAAGTCTGGTGTATTGAGGCTTTCAACACGATCTCCTGTTTTACATTTGAGGCCAAATTGAAGATGTAAAGACTGGAAAGGTGGACTGCTAGCTGCGCAGAAAACTGACTGGACCATCAGGTTGAAAGTCTAGTGATTAACAGTTTGAAGTTCCACTGGTGACTAACTATTAGTGGCATTCCTAGGGAAGTGGTAAGGAAGCCAATACTATTTCATGTCTTCATCAGCAACTTGGATGATGGGAGAGAATAGAATCTCGTACATCAAGTTGTGGAATTGGTGATTCCCTGGAGGACAGGGCTACCATTCAGAGCAATCTTGACCAAGTGATCTCCAAAGGCCCTTTCCAACCTAAATTATCATATTATTCTACAATTTAGGTGGACTGCACTGAATATGAAGTGTTAGAAGCATCCACTTTGCATATTGAAATGTGATTTTCTTCAATACCAGATTAGATGTTAGACTGCATTTGCCTCCTAAATCTCTTAATTATGGAGCTCCTCGAAGGACAATTGTTTCACTGATTCCATTCAATGTTTATATATAACCTTAGGCTCAGGATGATTACAACCATTTTTCACGCCAAAAAGAAGTGTCTAACATAAATCATTTAGGCAATCCAGGCAGTGGAGAGAGCCAATACACACAGCAGGATTCAGTTTTTCAGACCTGGGAGTTTAGGACTATTTTAGTTGATGTAAGATTTTATACCTATCTTCAGCCATTACTCCTAGAAGGTATGCTTCCTGTCTGCCAGCCCTCTAATATGTCTTGAATATGCTACAAACCTGATATAGCTGTACTCACCTTAGCTTTATAGAGCTGAATTATACACAGACACCAGTCAGTTCTTCTGATGGAAGAATTTTCTCTTCTTTCTTCAGTAATAAATTACAAATTTAAGTATTTTGTATGTCTAAGGTGGGATGACCTGGGCTCAGGTGACTTGCTTGGATTATTGTGAATCAGTTGTCAGCAACAGGGAATTGGTTTTACTTTGTTTTTTTCTGTCTAAAACCATCTAAAAATACCAAGAGAACATAATGAAATTAGTAGTAGATAACAGTCACTTAATCAAGTTGTGCACTTGATGAAGAAACCACATAGTCATGAAGCTTTAATTACATTAAGTAACTGTGGAAGCACTTGCCAAATAAGCATGCTAATTTAGTATCATTATCTAATCTCTTCCAAGAATTTTTCATCTGTTTCTCATAAGGCATTAATGACAGTATAACAGTTTTGAGGCTGTTTTTTGTCCATATTCTACAAAAAAAGTTAATTTTCAGTTTCATCTTTATTTATCAGTTGCTGAATAATAATAATATTTGTCATCATTGTCATCACCATCATCATTTTCATCATCTTCCTTTATGTCCTGGGATCAAAATATGTAAAAGACTAAAAGTGACAAGTACGCTAGTCTGACATAATGGAACTTTTGATAAAGGTTACGTTCATCTGCAGGAGAAAGAGAACTTTTTCAGTGTATAGGTTCATGTCAATTACCATAAGGCTTGAAGCTGAAGTCAACTTCATTATGATGGCCACAAAATGGCTGTCAGTTTCTGATCTGTGTTTCATCTGCAGTCAGTGAAGAATAATAAGACATGATTTATGTGAGGCATTTTAGTTATTAACTACCAGATGGCAGAGATTTTGAGGAATCTATTTCTTTATATTATCCATGAAGGACAAAAAAATGGAGGTTTGATTTTGTTATGTAACAAATGCTGTTATTTCAGAAATCCTAGATGGTGGGAGACATCCGTACGAAAGACCCATGAGTTTTTGGAGTAGCAGTTGTAGGCCTCCAAAATACTCTATGTAACTTAAAATGATTCTAGATATGTAATGCACCCCATACCACATAATAAATTTAAGCATCTGATCTAAACTATCTCTTCAGGCTCCCTGTACAGTTGATGCAGAGCAAGAGGTTCCTCCAGGTAACACTAGGGATTTTTTTAATACATGTGGAATGAATCACTTGCTGAAGGTTTTTGTTTGTATTCTCCATTGACTATAAACAAAACCTACTATATTAGCCAGAATTTTTCCTCTGAATTTTAAAAGATAACCTTACATTAAATTCATGTAACTCAGAATGTATAATAATTAACTCCTGATGCAGTAAAGGACTATCACAACTTCATCTATTCTTCTAAGAGTGGAGCACGTTTTGTTTGGTTTTGTTCTTGTTTTTGGGGCAGATATGTGTGAAGAAGAATATAGAATCTAGTCAAATTAAAAGACTCAAATGATATAAAAAATAAATGATTTTTTTTTTTAAATCTGGTTTCATTTGAAGCGCCTTGCACTGTATATTTTTGCTTGAATGTAACCTATTAATTTTTGAATCCATATTGTGATGAAATTTGATGAAGTAGCAGATGTTTTATATTCCTTAGAATGTAAAGAAGTAATTTGGATGTCACTTAGAAGCAGAAAATATCATTTACATTTCTGTTTCTTAAGAAAACAGAAGCCTCTAAGAGTTTCACTCATAAATGTCTTAGGGACAGAAATATTAATTTGAAGTTGTACATTATTGGATTACAAGTATACACAAAAAGTAAAAAATTATAAATTCCATTGGCCTTGTAAGAATTTCAACTAATACTTTGAAATCAATCAACAGAAACAAAATCACTTTAAAATTGGTTTCATTATATTTCATTTGTTCCAGAGATCATGAACTACTTATTTTCCTTTTGATTTTTATAGACTTCTCTTTTTCTAGCTAATGATTTATAAGGGTGAAAAACCCCCAAACCAATGTTTATTTTTTTATTATTATTATTGCATTCAGATTTTAAAAATTCCAGTTCTGGAAGGGAGCTCAACATACTATATGTCGCAGTTTTGAAGTAGATCTGTCCCCTATTAGCACTAGTGAATGGACTTTCCTAAGATAAAAGGAAAGTTGCAAGTTAATTTAATAGCAAATGAGTTTTATTAGGATGAAAGTAGCAATTATACTGACTTGATGTACAGTACCAAAGAATTTTCACATTCCTGGTTTGCTTCAGGATTCAATAAACTCTACATTTATATACATACAAAGTACTTCCCAACTTTGCCACAAGGCAGATGTTATTTGCACCAATTTGGAAATTGTTGGCTTTTGTCATTTGTTACATAATTTGTCAAACATTGATGTTCTGTTGTCTCCAATGGTCAGTGTCTCCACTGTCTGTAAACAATTGGCTGCAGTGACAACATCAGCAGCAGTGCACACTTTCATATTCACTTTCATTACTTCAAAACTTGATTACTGTCATTTTCTGGACAGAATGATCAGGGCTTCTCAAAAACTTCTCTTGGTAAAATATATAGCAGCCTTCCATTTCAATATAATTAACTGATGTTAATACGTTATACCAGCTCTGTTTATTTATCACAGGTTCATTTCTTCAGTTGGGTTTTTTTTACTAGGGGAAAAAAAAAAAAAAAAAACAACCACCAAGTTGTAGGTATACTTTACTTCAAAATATACACATTGAAGATTAAGAAATGCAATGTTTATACATTCTTAGAAATAGGGGCTTACACCCTGAGGCATTTAATGTTTATAGTACTTCAGATAACATCTATTAAATGAAGATCCTTCCTCCTGTAAATTAAAGTAGCTTACCTAATTTTAGGTAAAATTTTAGGGTTTTTTTAGGAAAAAATGGAAGTTGTGTCAAGATTACTCGTTACATTTTTCTGCAATAGATAACCGCTAAAAATTTCTTTTTACTTCCAAACCATTCTTCTTTTTTTTTCCCCAATATATTTTTCCTGTGCACTTAGTATGATATTTCAATCTCATTTTGCTACAGCCATATGTCAAAGGACTTGCATATTTGTCAGCAAAGACAACAAGTTTCTTCCCTCAAGGAAAACTTTCTTTGCCAAAAATAACAGCAAAAAAAAGAGATTATTATTGGTCAAAAAAGGACTTTAGAAGCTATTCCCTTAGCTCAAGAAGATCAATCAAATAGCAACAAAAATAAATTATCCATGTACCTGAAATAACAGGTTCTACTTCTCCCTGTGAAAAATCAGAAGACTATTCTTTGTCATGGAACATTAATTACACTCTTAGTAGTAGTAGTGAAAAAAACAAAACAAAACAAAACAAAACAACAAACTTTTTTTTTTTTCTTCTTCAGCTTAAGTAACACCTTATTTAGTTCCAAAATAATTTTCAGACTCCCTACTCGCAGAACAAAAGAGCTGTTATATGCCAGAGAAGAAAAATACAGGTTAATAAAAGATGGATATACTTAATGTTTGCTCCATCTTTCCAGTTCTAGTTATTTTACTCTTCTCAAGCCACTTATCTTTTGGTCTTTCTAATTTTTTTTCTTTTTTTCTTTTTTTTTAACACTGGATTACTTGTACTTGCATGAACTTATGACTTAAAAGTCCGAGTTTGCTTTACAATAGCTCTCATGATTCAGACTCGAGTAAATGAAATTAGAAACTTTAAAAGACTTTTCTAATTCTCTGACTTCTTTTTTTTTGTGAGAGTTTATTTGAGTCAAATTGTATTATTCATAGCATACTCATCACCAGAAGTCATACTCATTTTGATGAATACCCATAATAATGATGCTGTGCCAGATTCCATGTTTTCCAAACTTTGGTGTTTTCAGAACTTAAATGCTTCCCAGGCACATTCTTCAAAGATGTTTTAAAATGTCTGATAGCTGAAGGCAAGCCCAAAGTATTTAGCAGACATCTATTCTTTCTCCAAGAGTATTTGTCAACTGCACACTATAAAGCAAAGTAAACAATTTTACCTGACGTTTTGACTGGCAGTGAACTTTGCAGAGTTTTGTAAAAGCTAGCAGAGAATATTTCTAACAGCATATGTATAATGAAAGGAGTTTTATTGGGAAGACTGGGTAGAAGGTTTTTACTGGCAAATGCAGTAAAACAGAGATGTGATGTACAGTGAAAGATAGCACTGCAAAATAATTGTAGTTTTCACTTCTTTTAGAAAACAGCTGAATGGTGGCCTGACTTTCCATTTCTTTATCAGTACAGAGTAAGATAGTTTCAGAATAAATCAGGTTTTCTTTAAAAGTATATGCTTTGAGATCCAGCATTCTTATTGCTAACTAACAATATTACTAACAACTTATTACTGACTACAACTAACATTACTGACTGTTTGTGGGATGTGGCATTAATGACTTTACTGTCAAGAACTCATTTGTTCTTTTCTACGAGACACATTTAGTCACATTACAGATTTTTTCCTTGATACAAACAGGTCATAGAGTTCATCGCTTGAATTCTTAGATAACCCAAAGGTGGAATCAGATTCTTAAACAGACACTTAAACCTGGATGTCCATTAGGTACATTCTAAATGAAAATTAGGTGTTGAATTACTTAAACTCACATTAAAGTCTGTAGATATTCATTACAATCTAGTCAATACAGTGGAGTTTAGTGAGTTCTTCAGATGAAAAAATAAGGGTTTTCTTATTTATTTAATATCTTTATGAGCAGTTATTTACAGTCTGGATGTGGTTCAGTTAATACACCTTCTGGTCATCAGCTGCCACTATAGTAACACATAGTTCTCCAATGCTTCAGAGGTCTTACCTGCTAGACCCATATGCATGTCTTGGATATATCAGAAAATACCAGATTCCTATTCTGATCGCTAGGTTGCCACTTAATCCTAAATCATCAAAGCAAAACCAAACCCAAAACAAAACCAAAGCAAAACTAAAAGCATCAAGATTATAGAGCTTCGGTTGCATCTACAGCTGAATTCAATCTATGCATTCTTCTGCACAATCATTCCAGTTAATTGAAAGCAATTTACTTGAACTGAGGCTTAGATTCACAGCATTATAAGCATTAAAACTGAGGTGATTTCCACTGAGCTTTAGATATTTAGATATTTAGATATTTTGAAAACAGAAATCTACATTTGATACTAGTTGTTTGAAGTCCCTTTATACTCAGTGTAGAACAATAGGTGCTTTTAGGAATAAATCTCATAGCCTCGAGTAAATATGTAAAAAAGATCAGGTTTGTTTCTCAATACTGACTACGAACAGAGTTTAACCAATTTGGTTTGAATGTCATTTTGTATGTATATTAGGTGAGATGAATACCATCTGCAAAATCTTTACAGATTTGAGGGTTCATACTTAGGTTTTTGGATCAAAATATTTTTTGACCCATGATAAAAGTCCCTATATTCACATAATTGTGAATATACCCATGCTGTTGTGAAATTTTAAAAAACATAGAGTAACAGGCAAGCAACAGGTGAAGCAATGCACATAGCAGTTTCTAGGCACTGCTTAGGGATTTAGATCTTCTGAGAACTTCATCTAGGATTGTTGAGGAACTTCTGGAAAGATTTTGAGGAATGCCATGGTGCTCCAAGCTGCAACTAGATAAGAATAGCTGCAGGAAGCTTCCAGCAAGCTTCAGCAGCTTCTAACAAGCTCTGTTCCTATGCTTTGAGCTTTTGTTCCACCTGAAAAAAGGAATGCCAATCAGCCTTTCAGCAGATGCCACCAAGACACCTATGCGACTGCCAGCCTACAGCCCAGTTAAGACAGTGTACTCAACAAAAGAAGGATTTTTCACAGAAGAGTGCCTGCGGCCTCTTGCTGAGGTCGGAGGAGAAGTGGTATCCTTGCCTGCAAGTGTGTGCTGGTAAAGAATCTGTTGCCAAGTAGCTGCTGGAGGAGGTCAGTGGACTGCACAACACCAGAGATACTGTAGAAGAGGTTGTTTGGATCTTCCTTATGACACTGCAGCAACAAAAGCCTGAAGGCTCAGCTGTACTGAAGAAGACACAAGTAGAGTCTGTGTTCATTCTAGTTGGGAAATGTAGACTCCCATTCTAGCAAAGGCTGGAACTTGTGACTTCCGGCATAAGGAAGAAGATTCCTGCTCCAATTCTTGTAGCAGAATCTGTACAACTGTGTATCTGAAACCACAGAAGAGGTTCAGTGCCCTGGTGACACCAATGAGGGTCTGGAAACTGTGTTCAAGGATGTACCTGAGCAGGCTGAACCTGAACTATGCAGCAGCACCAAGAGGAAGTGGTGAGTGACAGCAGTGGGAGGCTCCCTACTATAGAGAATGGAGGCCCCCATCTACCAACCTCAACTATTGTCTAGGAGGGTTTGCAGCTCAGATCTGGGATGCTGTGGACACACTGCTAAGGCTTTTCAGGCCCTTAGACTATGTCATTGATGGTCTTCTACATAAGCCAGAGGAGACCTGGAGGGTAGCAAACGTGATCATGAGGCGCTGGGGTTGAGGATTAAAGGCATGGTAATCCCTGTGGTTTTCTCCTCAGTCCTGCAGGTGAGGGGGAAGGGTCTGAGGAGGAGCGGAGAGTTTCTGCACGTCATCAACTAGCTGCACAGCTTGTGGTGATAACAAAGATTTGTTTCTTATGACCAAGGCATCTTCCTTGATGATCAAGGAAGGACAGCTAAGAAGAGGTAGAATTCAACTGACAAAATAGGAAAAAAAAAAAAACACAAAAAAACCCAAAAAAACACTTTTGCCAATGGGCTAGCTAATCTTTTGAGAACAGATTTAAACTAGGAATGACAGGAGTGGGACATGATAACCTACTATCAAGTGAGAAAATGGTGGACCACCTTGGAAAGCAAAGGGTGCAGGGTGGATTTGGAGACTTTTTAATCAACAGAACAGGGCTGAAGGGTTCCTTCTTCAAGGATGTGCACATAAATAAAGAAGAGCGGAAATGGCAGCATTATGGGCAAAATTATCCCATTTATTCTGTGAAGTGAGCATGACTGGGTGCCTCTCTGAACTGTTTGTACACTAGAGCATGAAGCATGTGGAACAAATAGGTGGAATTTGAAGTCTACATGTGCTTTGAGAGATAAAATCTCTTTGGGATGATAGAAGTGAGCCAGCAACGGGTTCTTGCAATAAAAAAGGCCAGAGGTATTCAAAGGTGGATTGGGAAAAAATGTGACTAGTAGACGGAGGGATGAGGGATTATTCTCCTCTACCCAGCACTAGTGAGACACATCTGAAGGGCTGTGTCCAGTTCTTGGCTCCTCAGTACAAAATAAAAATGGATATAATGAAGTGACTCCAGTAAAGGCAAATTAAGATAATAAGGGGACTAGGTCATGTAACATAGAAGAAGAGGCTGAGAGCGCCGCAGTTTTTCAGCCTGGAGATGACAAAGCTTGGGGGGGGTCTAATAAATGTGTATAAATACCTGATTTGGGAAGGGGCAGTAAGGAAGGAGGAGCCTGACTCTTCTCAGTGTTGTCCACTGACAGAACAAGGGTCATAAACTTAAATATTGGAAAAAACACTTTAAATTAAGAACTCTTTTATAGTAAGGATGGTCAAACATGGGAACAGATTTCCCAGAGAAGTCATGGAGTCTCCATCCTTGGAAATATTAAAAACCTGACTTGACATAGTTTTTAACAACCTGTCCTAGCTGGCCCTATTCTGAATAGGCAGATTGGATTAGATAATCCAGACGTCCTTGTCACCCTTAGTCATTACGTGATTTTATGTATTTTATTCCTCTGTTGAAAATGGACAAGATCATAAATCTTACAAAATAGTAAAGTAGGTGTGATAAAGTCTAACTAAAAAGACTATTGTGTATAGCAAGCAGTGTGCTCTGGATTTCTAGAGTGTTCTTAGCCACTTAGTGTTTTGTCAATAGTTTACTGTGTTCTTATATCAATTAGTCAATCAAATCTCTTCTCCCTCAGTTTAATAGTGATTTGGTTATAATACAAAAGGTGAGTGTGAACATTTTTTCTTTTTCCAGACACTTTTCTGACTGAAAGACCTTATACTTGATCTGATTCTTTCCATATTCTGTATTAAAGGTATTTATCATCCATAACAAGTTTGTGCCGAGACGTGATATAGCTTGGGTAGCCTTGTTTTGAACTACAGCATGGTAACAGGGAAGCTTTCAGAGTAACCAGTCATTTGCCTCCCACAACTTCTGGTGCAGCCAGTGGAGAGGATAGGTTTCCTTTGTTTTCTTGGACTTTGCCAATTTCTGGCTAAGTCTTGTTTATTTGGTGATAAACATAAAATGAGACCTAAAGGTAGCACATATAAACAAGTGACACAAGTACAAAAACAAACAAAAAAAAGCCATCAAAACCAAACAAAATCCCCCTCATCTATTAAACTTCTGTCCTATGACGTTCCTCATTTCATTTTGTAATTATGCTGAAGTGGACTTTTAGTTATCATTGCTTAATTACAGAATAAGTGTTAATTTTCAGGTTAGAAGCAAATACTTAATTACATCATTTACTTATTTTTGCTAAAGAACCTTCTCAAGTCTCTGTACTATAAAACTCATGGCTAAAATGCATTACAGGGGTACAACTTCTCTCTTTTTTTTGCGTACCTCTTGCTTTTATAAATCAGGAATCATATGTGCATGTATCTCCCCCCGCTCTCCAGTCACATGCAGTCTACTGAGAGTTTGGTAAAGATCTCATATAGCTGGTTATTAAATTTCTGAGCATAATGTGAATGTGCACATTAATAAACACTAGAGGTTTCCTTAAGAATGAAAAATGTGGAATCTTCTTCAACAAGAGCCTGCAAACTCTCACCACCACCTGCAAGTCCTACCATCAGTTACTCAGAAGAAGCACAGCTATGGGAAACCAGGCTCCACTAAGTTTCTGTGTACATAATACCATTACCAAATTTACCAATACCAAAATTATAGACATAATTTTGGTAACTTCCCTGTAACAAAACTCTGATTTGTTTTTACCTCCTTGGAAAGCTGATGTCAATTTCTGAACTCTTGCATTCATATTGAAATATTCTCTTATTTTATTGGCCATTTTCAATGTACCGTTTAATACCTAGTCTAAATGATTTTTTAAACTTTGTCGTTTTCCGGACCCAATAACACCACTTCCCCTCACAGGTAAACCTATACAGGCAGTCTATAATGAATATTACATTTTTAACAGACTACTTAGCTCGTTTTCCAAATTACTATATGTTTACTTTTAAAACCTAGCTATCAAAACCTGGACTTCAGAAAAAGACCAGCCACTGGGTAAATAGAAGTAGCTTGATTACCAAAGTAGTAAAAGTACTCCAGACAAAAATATTATTGCTACTAAAAGTTATAGACAACAATAGCTTGTGCAATTCTGTTACCAAAGTTGTCAGTCTAATGTCCACCCTAAAATTTGAAACTGTCTCATTTTGTTTTCATAGACTTGAGTTTAAGTCTTCCAGATAGGAAATGGGTGGCAGGCACCTGCTAGATAATAATAATAATAAACTTTATTTACTTACAGTAACTTTTTGGAAAGGACTGGGAGGCAGATCTCTTTCGACCTTGCTCTTCTGTCAGATATTTAAAACTAAAAAAAGCATAATCTAATTTGTCATGTTTTTCATATCAGATTTATTTATATACATTAAACTCTCACCTCCATGAACCTTCTATCATCCCTGTAGTGTTGTAAGATTATAGCCCTGTGTGGAATGGCTTCAACATTTCGCCAATATATTTTTAGCAATAAAAAAGGCCTATATTTCATCATTATGGATACTACTCTAAATGAAGGATGTAAGCTGTTCCTCCTCACTGTTGTAGCCTGTTTAATCTTACTGTAACTGTTGCTTTGCATTTTCCTTTCTTACAGTCTTTGAAGAGATTGTATCAACAGTTTGAGGACTGAATAAAGTACAAATGAGTTTATTTACTTAAGGAAATTCAGATTCCTCCTAACTAAGGGTGGAACTCACCTGCCTAACAATAAACATTTGGTGTGTTTTGATGTGCCCTAAAGGTGTTCTACTTAGCCATATCATAGAATCATATAATGGTTAGAGTTGGAAGGGACCTTAAAGATCATCTAGTTCCAACCCTCTTCCCATGGGCAGGGACACCTTCCACTAAACTAGGTTGCTCAAAGCCCCATCCAACCTGTCCTTGAACACTTCCAGGTATGGGGCATTCACAACTTCTCTGGGTAACCTGTTCCAGTGTCTCACCACCTTCACAGTAAAGAATTTCTTCCTGCTATCTGATCTAAACCTACCCTCTTTCAGTTTCCCTTCGTCCTATCACTACTATCCCTGATAAAGAGTCCCTCCCCATCCTTCCTGTAAGCCCCCTGTAAGTACTGGAAGGCTACTATATGGTTTCCCTGGAGCCTTCTCTTCTCCAGACTGAACAACCCCAACTCTCTCAACCTGTCTTCATAGGAGAAGCCCTTCTCTGGGTTTACTCCAACAGGTCCGTGTCCTTCTTATGTTGGAGGCCCCACAGATAGATGCAGTACTCCAGGTGGGGTCCCAGAGAGGGTTAGAGGAGGAGAATCACCTTGCTTGACCTACTGGCCACACTTCTTCTGATGCAGCCGAGGATGCAGTGGCTTTCTAGGCTGCAAGCACACATATGTGACTCATGTTGAGCTTCTTACCAACCCATGCTCCCAAGTCCTTCTTCTCAGGGCTGCTTTCAATCCATTCTCCACCCAACCTGTATTTGTGCTTGGGATTGACCTAACCCACATGCAGGACCTTGCACTAGGCTTTGTTGAATATGATGAGGTTTGCACGGGCCTACCTCTCAAGCCTGTCCAAGTCTCTGGATGGCATTCTTTCCCTCCAGTGTGTCAACCATACTGCACAGTTTGGTGTCATTAGCAAAATTCCTGAGAGTGCATTCAAACCAACTGTCCATGTAGCCAACAAAGATGTTAAACAGCACCAGTCCCAGTACTGATCCCTGAGGAACACTACTCATCACTGGTTTCCACTTGGGCATCGAGCCACTGACTGTAACTCTTTGAGTGCGACCATCCAGCCAATTCTTTATCCACCAAGTGGTCCATCCATCAAATCCATCTCTCCAATTTAGAAACCAGGATGTTGTGTGGGACAGTGTCAGATGCTTTGCACAAGTCCAGGTAGGTAATGTTAATTGCTCTTCCCCTATCCACCAACACTCTAATGCTGTTGTAGAAGGCCACCAAATTTGTCAGGCATGATTTGCCCTTAGTGAAGCCATGTTGGTTGTCACCAATCACCTCCTTGTTTTCCATATGCCTTAGCATGGATTCCAGGAGGATCTGTTCCTTGATCCTGCAGGGCACAAAGGGGAGACTGACCGGCCTGTAGCTCCCCAGATCTTTTTTTTTTTCTTTTTTAAAAGTGGAGGATTATGTTTCCCCTTTTCCAGTCAGTAGGAACTTCATCGGACTTCCATGACTTCTCAAATATGATGGCTTGGCAACTTCGTTGTCCAGATCCCTCAGAACTCATGGCCGTATCTCAGTAGGTCCCATGAATTTATGAACCTTCAGGTTCCTTAGATGGTCTCGAACCTGGTCTTCCCCTATAGTGGTCAGTTCCTCATTCTCCCAGTCCCTGCCTTTGCCTTCCGCCACTTGGGTGGTGGGGCTAGAGCCCTTCCCAGAGAAGACTAAGGCAAAGAAGTTACTGAGTACCTCAGCCTTTTCTGTGTCCACAGTGACCAAATCTCCTGTTTTCTTCCAGAGAGGACCCACATTTTACCTAGTCTCCCTTTTGTAACCAACATACCTGTAGAAACCTTTCTTGTTGCCCTTGACATCTCTGGTCAGATTTAACTTTCCTAACCTGATCCCTGGCTGCTCAGACAATTTCTCTGTATTCCTCCCAGGCTACTTGTCCTTGCTTTCACCCACTGTAAGCTTTCTTTTTCTGTTTGAGATTGTCCAGGAGCTCCCTGTTTGTCCATTGAGGCCTCCTGGCATTTTTGCCTGACTTCCTCTTTCTTGGGATACACCGCGCCTGAACTTGGAGGATGTGATCCTTGAATATTAACCAGGTTTCTTGGGCCCCTCTTCCCTCCAGGGCTTTATCCCATGGTATTCGGTCAAGGCCTGAAGAGGGCCTGAAGAGGTTAAAGTTTGCTCTCTGATGTCCAGGGTAGCAAGTTAATTGTGCACCCTCCTTGCCACCCTAAGGGTCTCAAATTCCACCATCTCATGATCACTGCAGCCAAAGCTGCCCTTGCACTTCACATTCCCCATGACCCCGTCCTTGTTGGTGAGAACGAGGTCCAGCACAGCACCTCTCCTTGTTGGTTTTTCTATCACTTAGAGAAGTTATTATCACATTCCAGGAACCCCTGGATTGCTTATTCCCTGTTGTGTTGTCCCTCCAACAGATATCAGTGTGGTTGAAGTCTGCCATGACAACCAGGGCTTGTGAACATGAGGCTGCTACTATCTGCCCACAGAGGGCCTTGTTCACTTCGTCTTCTTGGTTGGGTGACCTGTAGCTGACCCTCACTGTAATGTCACCTGTCCCTGCCCTCCCTTTAATCCTGACCGATAAACTCTTGGTTGGCTCCTCATTCATCCCCAGGCAGAGCTCCATGCACTCCAGTTGGTCATATATTGCTCTTCTAGGTGAACACAGGTCTCTTTAAGTCCCTCATTATATCTGCCAGTTTATGTAGCTGTCTGTCATACCTTGGAATATCTTGAATGAAGCAGGTGTCAATGTTTGGGAAACTTAGTTATAGCTCAAGGTATACACTGTTTGACAGGTATGCCATATAGATTACTTTGTATACACCACTCAGTTTTATCATCTGTGTTAGTAATAAAGTGGAAGAATAAATAGCTATTATACCATTTCTATTGTCCCACATTGAAGGAACAGATATTAATAGAAGGGAAAAAAAAAAAAA
>VXBH01002827.1:22988-34652 GCA_013400035.1 Rynchops niger
AAAGAAGGCTTCATGCTTGAAGGATTTTAAACCCCAATAGATTATATGGCTTAAAACAGATTTGTGGTATGTTCTGGTTTAACTCTCTAAGTCTAAAGGAAACATTTCAAAATTCCTTTGCCTTTATTATGCATAGCAAGTTCTTTCTCTTTGAACAGAATAAAAATTCTGAAGTTCCCATGGTGAATTTCTGAAGCAATTCAAATTGAGGAATTTGGTTTTCAATAAAAATCTGATGGGACGTTCTCTCCCAAGAAGTCTGGGATAAATCCAGTTATTCCTATTCTACACAGAGAATATCTGGAATTCAAGAAGAAAAAGAGCATGAAGTCCCTACTGAAGGAAGAAATCAAGACTGCAAGGGTCAGAGGAACTATGTGTTAATTTTTGAGTCTTCAAGGTTATTTAACAATCTCTGACTATGTGTGAACTGAATAAAGAAATACATAGCTGACTGAGACAAAAGAATTGTTGTGACACACCAAAAAACAGTGCTCTGAAATCCTATTCTTAAGTAATTGAAGTGTACGGTTTTATTAGAAGAATATTTTTTGACCTTCAAATATGTTTTAAATTGGCATGCAGCTATTAGAAACATAAAGCAGGTGTTCTATAGAGATGAGAGCAGCAGTTGACTTAGAATGTGTTACATTAATGGCTTGACAACTACTGTTTGGGATGGAGGTTTAGTTCCTATTTGGAAGCTTTTATTTTCCCACAGAACACAGACAAATTACCATTATTCAAATTGAAGAGTTATACTTAAATCATTTTTTTAAAATTAGATCACCTTGGAAATCTTTCTTGTCTATATAACTTTAATGTGATGGTTTATTCAGACTCTCAACTAATGTTATTTGTACCAGAAGTCAATGAAGTTTCAAGTAGCTTTTAAATTCTTTTACCTTTAGGACATCAAGCTTGGAGTTCCACCATTATCACTATAAATGTTCTAAATTATGAAGTTGGGAATTACTGAAAGGCATACCACATTAACATAAAGTTCACCCTTTTGGATTTCAGATACTTCATTTATTATAATACACTGGTATCATTGCTACCAGTCCCCTCGTATACATTATCTTAATTTTTTCTACTTTCTGTTTCACTGGCAACATTATTTGTTAGTTCAAAGATGTCAGTATTTCATCGAAGGATTCTCAGTAAGGTACCAGATGACAGACCATCATGCTGAGTGTGAGTCTGGTGTGATAAAGTCACATTATAGTTTGCAGAAACAACTTTCCACATGTTAACTCTCTGTATCTAACTATTTTTTAAGCTGCTTGGTGTATTTTTTTCTGTATTACCCGATATTCAACTTGTTCTACAGGAAAGTCAAGTAAATCGATGGAGCAGATCATAAGACTTTCAATGATTGTGTGCTTACATGCATTCAAGAAATTGAATTTACTGACCTCAAAATGCGTGTGAGGAATATTTTTCTTATATTGCTGCATTTTTTGTCCACTTCAACAAAATGCATTTTGCAACTTGTTGTGTCAATGATTCTATGGACACCAGAGTCCCAGGATTTTTCAACTGGGAACTTGAAGGCTCCATAGTACTATTTGTGATGGGTTTTCTAGTACTGCTGTGTCTAGGATAAATCACTGCAGGTTTCCCCTGCTTGAAATACTACAGTCCTTCCTAGAAGTCTCAAATATTACATAATTTATGAAGACCTCATAACAAATTGTTGGACATGTGTGGAAGAGAAGTTTCTTGTTATGTAATCTCTTCAGTCTAAACAGACAATCTAGGCAAAAAGTTAGAAGGAGAAAAAAGAAAGTGTAGACATTTGTTATTTTCCCTTGCAAACTTCTGAACAATACTTTATGCTGCAGTGTGCTGGTATAATTTGTTCTCTTCTGGAGCAGATTTTTTGTGTCTTTACTTGCATGAGACTGGAACAATATTGACAGGATAGCCATGTACTTTTCTTGGTCTTATAGCATAGGAAAGTGACAGGCATAGGAAAGTGACGGAGATAATTCTGTGCTTTGAACGTCACTATCAGCACAATTAATAAACTGAGATTACAGGGTAATATCCTGCTTTGAATCAATGAGAGTATCCATTATCATTTTACCTTTTTTGCCTTTGTGTAGCCTCAATGAAGATGATTGCAAAGATAGTTCAAATTATGTATTAATTGAATGTGTTGCAAAAATAAATGAAATTAAATAAATGTAACTGCACAATGGTATTTTATTTTTTTTTAAAGTTAGTAACTCTGACTTGTTTAGTTTCTTTTTGTTTTTGTTTTGTTTTGTTTTTTTTTTTTTACAGAAGGAAATGCTTATATTTCACAGTGCAACAAAATAGTTATCTAACAATCATTTGCTGTTCAAATGAATAGAACAAACTATTATCAAGAAAAAAAATGTGCATTCCAGTGTAATCTTTTATCTAATAGAATAATATTTTGATATTGTAATATTTATATCATAATTACCATTAAATATTTCATATTGTAATATAACTTCTCCAGATTGAAATAGCTACTTAAGGTCTTCAGTTTGTAATAACGACAAAAAATAATTGACACACACTTACATACTTTTCACTTATCCCAGTGAAATTATAACACCCCCACATCTCTTGCTTTTCAGAAAAGAATACTGGCAGAACTATCCAAATTCATTTTAACATATATATGTAGTTATTCTTTCTTATACTTTTTCCAGAAAACACCATATAGAAACAGTGGAATGAGTTGCCAAGAGAAACTGTGTAGTTTTTGTTCTTGGGCACATTCAGAGCTCAGTTGGACAAAGCCACAGCTGATCTAGTTTTGACCTGCTTTTAGAAACAGGTTGGACGAGATGACCTCTAGAGGTCACTTCCAGCCTCCATGATTCTGATTCTATAAACACCATTAATATTATATTACTACTACTGCTTACCGCTACTGATAATATTTTACTATTAAATACCATTACTGACAATAATTTACTATTCAGTGCTACTACTACTAAAATGATGGTAATCTGTAGCTATGGAAAAAGATAATATTGACTAGGCATGGTGCAAACAGAGAGGACCATCCTCTTCATAAATAGTTTCTGGCTTAATAAAAATAAAAAAAAAAGGGTAATTATGAGGAAGAAATAAAACCATATGATCAACAAATAAATGGTAAAACTCAAGGTTAAACCCACCATAGGTCTAACCATTCCTTCCATTTGGTATTCCTATTATGTCACCCTGTACTTTCTTTTCTTACTGCTCACATTGTGTTGTGATTGCAATAAGGAATGGATGGGTTTTGAAAGTCTCTAATTGAATCAACAATGTACATGAGTTTCTAACCTGTCTGATGAGTAAAGTATTCAGAGGCTGGAGATATTCCAGCAGGTTTTTATATGACTGCATTTGATGTAGCAGTCATGAACTTCTGAATAACCCTGTTTGCTTGTACAGTTTCATTCACTCTTTTAACAAACAAGGAGAAAATCTTTATACAGATTTCAGCCTTGCAGATATATGCACAAAGGTGTCTTGTCTCCTCTCCGTTATTAGGAGAACATAATCCTCAGGAGCACTTTCTGTTGTCATTTGTACTCAATAGATGTCATCTGTAGTAGGCACGTAAAACCTATTGATATAACACTAAGGTAACAACCTGTTTAGAGCTTGCTTGCATTGACATGAAAGACTGAAACTAGATAGACTATTTTTTCTTGTTAGCAGAGTCATGATATTATGGACATTCAGAGAAAAGAAATAGTATGAAGAGCATACAAAAGTCACCCACTTTATACTATGAGATGTATATAATACTAAGATGTATTTCTTCCATAATGGAAGAAAGTTTTAGAAGCTCTTGGATCAAATTTCTTACAATTCCAAATTGTAATTTCCTAACGGGGAGTTTTCACTGAGAGAAAGGGGCTTCCTACTTCGGAGGTGATGTCCTTCAGTCCCTCCTAATCTAGCCACTTAATTTGATATGAAAAATTAAGGACAAGGTTTCTTCACTCACTTACTAACAAAGTTAGTGTTCTTTCTCAAGCTGCATATGGATATAAGTATTTACATAAAGTGAGTGTGAGAACAGAAACAAAGTTAGCATTCGCTTCTTCCTCTGCTTTCAAATAGTTCTTTGAACCTCTCCATTTCCTCTCAAGAAATAGAAATCCTTAAATGCAGCAGCATTGTATATAATTCACAGTTCTCATCCTCCTTCTTTTACAGTTCTTTGAATTGTGTTACCAGAGAATTAGAACTGCATTTTACGTATTATGTGGCATTTAGTATATGTTGGGGATGCATGACAATGACACAAAATAGGCACAGTATATGTATTCTAAATAGCGTACTCAGTCATTAAAATTATGATACCTTCATACTTTCATTTCTGATGTTCTTCTGAAAGGTGACTTTTTATTATTGGCTTAGCCAAAAAAATCACATACCATTCCAGACTGTTTGTAGATCTATTTAGAAGAAACCACGTTGTTTGATTTTTTTTTTTTATTTCTGTATAATATCTGAGGTGGTAATACATATATATGGACCCATGTAAAACATTAGTTGTACAACATTATGTCCATAGACTTGGTTTGATACTTTTATTATCAAAATAGAGTCTATTACTAAATAAATATGTATTAAACTCAGGGAAACTTAGTTATCATGCAATCATTTGTAAATCTATTTTAATATCTTCAAATCCTTCATTGCTTCTCTTTAGTTTTAGACATATGTTATCAAATATGGTAGTTGACAATATGACTAAACCTTACATCATGTATTTTGTATTTTTATTTCCCCTGACTCTTGGCAGGGGAAGGAGCAAGGAGGGGAGGGGAGGGGAAGGAGGGGAGCAGAGAGGAGAGGACTAAGAAAGGGAAAATTCATTAGATAATTTATATTTTCAGGTTTATACAGCATTTCATCTCACAATCTGTACTTAGTTGTACAGTATGCATGACAAATCAATGCAGGGGGGTAATGGCAGAGTGAATTTTTTCACACAGGTATTCTCAGTAAGGACTTCGCAATGCACAAAATAACTACATTAATTGCCTTTCTTTTTAAAGGCAGCCAAGTGAAACAGCAGAAATCATAACATAAGAAAAGAAAAGGTGCATAAAATCTTTTTTACTAGAATGTACCAATATTACACAGCAAATGGCTGTTGTATATTTTTTTCTTTTTGTTTTCATTTGTGTGCCTGGAACAAAGTTCAGTCAGATTCCATCACTTACAGTGGCAATGGATGTATCGTGTTCAACTGGTTATAGTAACATAATAAGCATTATCAAATAATAACTGCAACGTAGCAACTACTCTAGTGAATCATATTAGTGTTTTAAATATTTCTATATTCTACCTTTCCAAATAAACAACTGCAGATATTTACAAGGATGTTAGAAAAAATCAGTAGCCTATTATGAGATCTCCTGCCTCCCAGCAAGTGTCTTAAATCCTTTCAGTTAAACGAAGATTTATAAAGTAAATAATGATGTGTGTAGTGACTAAAGCTTACATGATACAAGCACAGATGTTCTCATACTCACTGAAAATGATAAAAACCACTTTGATCCGTTTAAGATCAAAGATTTTTGGGATGGTGATTTTGTTATGTATTGTTAACCTGAATAACGTCTTGCATGTGAACCAACTGCATGTGATCTAGATCACTAAATGGAAGAGTTCAGATGTGAACATCATACCTGAGCGTCTGTTCCAGCCAAAGGGGGCTTAATTTGATTGCTTACATGCACACTATCTAACAAATCATAGGTTATTCTGCACAGCATCTAAATGCTGTTCCAGAAAATCACATGCCTCTATAGATATCCCCATGCTGATATCTCAGATACTTAAGGACACCTACAATGGCAGTTGGTAGCTGTGATGACTGCATATAGCTTCTAGACAATTCAATCAGTATTGCCTGGGAGGCTGTTCAGTTGATGGCATATATGTGAACTTCTCAGAATGGCTTTGTAGCCCTCAATATTGATTTGGAAATTCATTCAAGTGCCTAAATGTTGTAGATTGGTGCCATGCGAGACATATAGGTTAACTAAAGAATCTTCACTAGACTAACAGAAATCCATATGGTTTTGGAGTGGCAAGTGGAAGGCAATCAGATTACATTCAATCAACACATATATTAAGTGCCTGTGCTGAGGTAACTATGTTAAGCTGCAGGATTTCATTAACTAGAAAGGGAGCTTGGACATGCAGCTCATGTATAGACACAAATTTACAACAAATTTAAGCATCTGCGAATGTAGAGCTGAATCCTATCCTGTTTGTAGCCATGATTCATTTGTCTGTCCTTAGGCATTTGCAACCATCCAAGATGATCGAGAACATCCTAAACATGCATCTGAGTTATTGCTTTTATTTTCTCAGACAACCTAGTCTTTCTTCTGCCATGGCTTCTGAAATGGCCAACAGTGTTCCTTTCAGGCTAATGATACCCTCTAGTATATAATATTCTCAATATGTTGTCAGGACACAAATTGGGCTAGCAGCATCCTCAGGGTCAGGGAGTGGGGCAACACGGAGACCCCCAAGGTTAGCTGAGCTCTGCTTGACAGCACAGCAGGCAGAGGTGGTGTCAGGTAACAGGGCCCACCAACAGTCGCCAACAATTTTGTTGAGCTTCAGATTAGGGATGGAGCTTGGCCAGGGGTTCCTGACAGGAGTGGCTGGAGATAGGCTGGAGATGAGCTGCAGTGCAGGCCTGATGGGCGCCTCCAGAAGATGAGATCCTGACAGTGCTGGGCCCAGGCCAGCTAGGAATAGAACCAGAGACTCGGCTGGGCACAGCAGGTATGCCCATCAGGGACAGTGAGAACAGGTGGTGTATTCAGGTCACTGACATACACATCTGGTGCTTGGCTTACTGGTTTTTGCACCAACACAAAAAGGTAGTTTTATTGAGTTGCTTGGATCAAAATAAACATGGTTGATAATGGCACCATTTTCCCACAGAGGTTACCTGGATAAGTCTCACAACATAGATGAAGTATCACCATAACCACATGTCAAAACCTAAAGGGTTACCCATCCTGCAGGTGTGTACAGATTATGACCTTAGGTTTGTAGGCTTCTGTGATACACAAGGGCATAGAGGCTTTGTCCTCTCGATTTCTCTACCTTATTACAAATTACCGCAAATATCACAAAAATCACCACACTAGTAAGTAACCTACCACAAAAATCACCACTGGCAAGTATACCTATGATTAATGAAGTGAATATATGTATATATATCATATCAAGCTATTAAAAATTATTATCAGCAATCAGAAATAATAGTATCAATAAATAGTATAGAAACAATCGATAGCAAAAACCAGTAATGGCAACAACCAAGTAGGTATATGCTCTTACAAGTTACTGAAAATATGTCAACAGAAGATATGATAGATTACTTGTATGGACATTTATAATACTGGTATAAAGCAAATGAGACAGATCTCAGAAGGGGCCAAACAGTCCTAAAGGGGAGCACAAAATGATCCTAGAAGGGGACCCAACCATGCCTCAGTAGACTGAATCAACCCTAGAAGTGGGCTCAAAGAGGGACCGATGAAGTAACAGGCAGAGTCTCACTTTAAAGTTGATCCACATCAGGAAGTTTGGAGTTAGCCAGGTCTGCCAGTGAGAGTCCAAGAACTCATAGAGATTTCATACAGAGAATTCAACATGTTTAGGTGTAGTGGGTTGACCTTGTCTGGATGCCAGGTGCCCACCAAACTGCTCTATCAGTCCCCCTCCCCAACTTGACAGAGAGAAAAAAGGCAATGAAAGGCTCATGGGTCGAGGTAAGGACAAGGAGATCCCTCACTAATTGCCATCATGGGCAAAAAACCTCAACTTGGGGAAATTAATTTAATTTATTACCAACCAAATCAGAGTAGGATAATAAGAAACGAAACCAAATCTTAAAACACTCTTCCCCCAACCCTCCACTCTTCCTGGGCTCAGCTTCACTCCTGATTTCTCTACCTGAACCTTCAGTGCAGCACAGGGGAACAGGGAATGGGGGTTGCAGTCAATTCATCACATGTTGTCTCTGCCTCTCCTTTCTCTTTACATTTTTCTCCTGCTCCAGCGGGGGGTTCCTCCCACAGGAGACAGTCCTCCACGAACTTTTGCGACATGGGTCCTTCCCATGGGCCGCAGTTCTTCATGAACTACTCCAGCATGGGTCCTATCCATTGGGTGCAGTCCTTCAGGAACAGACTGCTCCAGCATGGGTCACCCATGGAGTCACAAGTCCCGCCAGAAAACCTGCTTCCACATGATCTTCTCTCTCCATGCGGTTACAGGTCCTGCCAGGAGCCTGCTCCAGCGTGGTCTTCCCATGGGGTCACAGCTTCCTTTGGGTGCATCCACCTGCTCCGGCATGGGGTCCTCCACGGGCTGCAGGTGGATATATGCTCCACCGTTAACCTCTATGGGCTGCAGGGTGACAATCTGCCTCACCATGGTCTTCACCATGAGGAATCTCTGGTCTGGCACCTGAAGCACCTCTGCCTCCTCCTTCTTCACTGACTTTGGTGTCTGCAGAGTTGTTTCTCACATATTCTCAACCCTTTATTTTGGCTGCTGTTGCACATCAGTTTTTTCCCCTTCTTAAGTACGTTATCACAGAGTTACTGCCACCATCTCCAATTGGCTTAGCCTTGGCCAGTGGCAGGTCTGTCCTGGAGCCAGCTGGCACTGGCTGTATCGGACATAGGGGAAGCTTCTAGCAGTTTCTTACAGAAACCACTACTGTAACCCTCCACTACCAAAACCTTGACACGCAAACCCAGTATGTCAGAATAGGAAAAGTACATGCAGCATGGGGAGTTCTCAGAGAAAGAAGCTACATTTTGGACAAAAATTAAGTCAATTTTCTATAATAGAGACATAAGAGGGCTCAGGGCACCAGCACTTTGAAAAGCAAATAAATGCTGTTAATTTCCATTTTTCACCTGTTACAACCAAGAGATGATGTTTTCTGTTCTTTCAGGCCAATTTTTATTTCCCAGAATATTTTCCTCTTTTTCCAGAGTATTTTTCACCTTCTCAGATGATAAGTTGACATTACATTTCCTTGTTTTATCACTTCATGGTATCTCAGGGTGTCTCTAGTTCCTAGATACCCATCTGTATTTCAAAGATGCCAGCTGTACTTTTCAAGGATGCTTCTGGTTCCCAGACCTGGTTCCCATGCTCACAGCTCCCAGGCTGGCAAGCATTTTCTCCTGTTCCATAAATTTCCCTTTCTAACCAGGTCACCTTTATGACTGTTCACATCACCATGGTGATAAATGCTTCATGCTAATGAAATTCCATTCTTTCCATCCATCAAAATCAAACCGACATTCAAACATGGCTCTCAGAAGAGATTACAGATTTTACCTACAGAAGAAGCAATGTTGTGAGTTCTGCCTACAGAGAGAAAACCCACACCTTATTCTTACTGGCTGTAGTCAATTTATAAGATTGTTGATGCATTACTGAAATTAGAAGGGGATTTTTAGTTGATTTCTTAGATTCTTTGTCAATTTTGAACTGTGCTATTTTCCCAAAAAATTCTTTTGTGGTCTCTTAACATAATATGTCTGTTGTGTTTGTCTTTAATGATGAGAGAAATCTTTAATGATTTCATAATTCTCATCTCATATGTAATAACATATGACCATGTTCTAGTTCTACTTTTTTTACTATCAGCCTCAGTTCGTATATACCTGTAATGCTCAATCTATAATATTTAAACTTAGTTACTAGATAAAATGGTGATTTTCTAGACATAATCAATACACTTGGACTCAGAAAACAACAACAACAACAACAACAAAAACAAAACAAAAAAAAAAAAACCAAAAAAAACCAAAAAAACAACCAACCAAACAACAAAACCAACACATTTAATCAAATTTCCTTTTAAAGCAGTACCTTGTCATTTGTTGTTACTCTCTTGAAGCCAATGGTAAAAATGTTGTTTATTTCAATGACAGTGGAATTGTGGTTCATGTGAAAGCACATATAAAGAATGCAAACCAAAAGGTATGCTTTTGGCAATAGAATTTTAGCTGATGTTAGCAGTGTAATTTTATTGATAAGAAGGTGGTTTTTTTTAGCAATGAGTAGTCAGAATACAATAGGAGTTTCCATTTTTTATTAATATATTACTATAAACCTTTTCTTAAAGTCATTTGCTGAGTAAATGCATCCTAAAATAAATTCACTTACCATCGTCAACAAGATATATTTTATATGTGAATTCTAATAATCACAGGTACGAAAATAAACTGAATTGTTAAAACAGTTAAATATGATGCATTCTATAAAGTAAAAAAGGCTTGGAATCGTGAATAGAAATCAAAAGTGGAAGAGCTGTGTTATGTGATATTTTAATGAACCTCAACTTTGCAGGTTAGCTACTTTAAAACTTCTCACAGGAGTAGTGCTGGTGCATTGAAACATTTCTCTCAAACATATTTTTTGAACACATAGTTTATGCACATTAAAGCCCATGAAGGGCTGGATTCTGATTTTAAAACATTTGCAAAATCACTACATTTAAATCCACTTTGAAGTAAAACTAAGTACTTTTGAACTATTTGAACAAGAGAAATATTGTATCCATAATATACAGCTAAAGCAGAGGTCTGTTACATCCATTAAGATAGTAGCACACCAAGCAGATTTCAATATTTGGTTATGAACCCAAACATAAGCCCGCTGATTAGCTATAACTGTATAAACACTTCTGTACCTGGTGGTTCACTGAAAGGAGTGTTGCCTCTGGGACTTGTACTAGCTGTGCTTTAAGCTGACTGTCCCATGTCTCCCTCCTATTCCCTTGTTATCAACTTATTATAGGAACTGGCTGTGGATGCACAAACTTGAAAGCTGGGAAAAGACTATGATTGCTTTAAGGAAAGAAGCTTAAGAAAGCTAAGCAAGGAGAAAACAAAACAAAACACAGCAAAAAAAGCCCAAACAAAAACAACAGCCAAACTACAGGATAGGGTACCTGCCTGTAACTTCCCCCTCACACTTGTCTCCTCCCTTCTTCATTGTGTCTGACAGAGGCTAAGGGGTGGGAATTGCTTAAAAACTCAGATGTCTTGTAAAAGAATACGGTTCCAAAATTGGAGGGGGAGAGATGGGGACAAACCCACTTTGGTCTGAGCATTCCCTGCCAAAGAGCTCCGAAATCTGATGACCTCAACCTTATCAATAAAGACTATTGCAGATCATAGTCATCAGTGCTAACTGCACAGCACTTTGGTATGTTCACAGCTAATGTAGGATTTGATTGCTAAGGACTGACCATCCTGAATACGTAGAAATAATGAATTACAACCTGTAAAAACTAATTAATATGAACCATGTTGTTAATTACTGTTAGTCTAGCAAAGTTTTATTTTAAATCTTGAAACTGGCCTGATCTGTTAATATTCTAACACAAACACACCAATCTTTAATTAACAAACTGAAATATGTTATACATACACACACTCACACATATTCAATTCACCTACAACAAATTGCATGAGGCAAAATGGGTGGGGTGGGATAAAGTTCTAGTTGTCTGAAGTAAAATATTAAAGAATGACATCTTAACATCCTTAGAGAAACGAGCATTTTTTTTTTTTTTTTTTTTTTTTTCCTTTTGGCCTTTGGGTTTAT
>VXBH01002827.1:34672-48657 GCA_013400035.1 Rynchops niger
TTTTTTTTTTTTTTTTTTTTTCCCTGTAGCACTTGGAGTTCATTGTAAATTGCAGAGACTGTGATGGAATTGTGAAGAAATGAATCAAACCACTAAATGACAAACTGTGTTATAGAAAAAGGAACCTGGAATCCTTTTACACAATTGTAAAACAGGGCTGAGGCAGATTACTGGTGAGAAAGCTAAAGATAATGTTCCCCCCATGTAATACACACTCAGTATCACACGATGTGTGGCATAGACTACACTATGCAGTCTTCTTTCATATCTGCTGCCAGGGCAGCAGCTGCACTTGCCTGAACGTTCTCTTGGGAGGTATCTAGGAAAATATTTTTGGTCTTTGGTACAGTTGGATCAAGATTTCATCCCTGGGGGCTACCTCTATGGCAAAGATATTCCTGAACCTGAATAATTGAATTGAAGTATAAGATATTTCCTAAATAATCACACTTATTCTAGAAATTATTTAATTTATGACTCACCTTCAATAAAGACTGTAAAAGCAGGCTCCTCACATGTCGATTCCTTAGTTTGTCTACAGTGATATAGGATACAACTTGGCTTTCTGCCTGCTTAACATTGGCATTTAAATGGAATGAGTTACCTCAATTTTCCTAGTACTCCACTGCTTAGAAATGAAGTTAGCACTGAGAAATAAAGATTTATATATCATAATTTGATTTTGGCTTCCTAACACACAGTTTCTGTGCTTTCATGCCCAGATTCACAGTAGAAACTGAGATGTCCCAAAAGCTCTAAAGTCAAACAGAATGTGACAGGTGGTGCTGAGTCCAAAGTGACTCCAACTTTGGTTATCACAGAGCTGTTGAATCTGATATAGACAGCTTTGGCACAAAGTGCACTCTGTGGACAAATAAGAATTTTATGTCAGTGAGGGAATATTCAATACACTTTGGAGAGAAAATCTACTCATAATTCCGCTACTGGAGTTTTTGAAATGGTAAAGAAAAGACCGGGACTTTTCTTTTTTCTAAAGGAAATTATACTTAAGGGGTCAATTATCTTGTTAGGGGTCCCTCCAACTTGAACATATATCTGAACTGTTTTCCTCCACATTCCAAGACAACACCCTATCTCCTAGAAAAGTTGATATGCCCCAATGAAAATATTTGCAACTTCAAAATGAAAAAAAAACATAAGGAACTGAGTGATTAAATGGGACAGAAGCTACTATAAAACCACAGTCGTATAACTCTTCCCTCCCAAAACCACTTTCTACCAAGATGAAAGTAGATTCCTCTTTACTACTTACTCTGAGACCAAATGATTTAGGTATAAATCTGATGGAGAATCTAGTAGGCTACAGAATGGGCCTTCCCCAGCATCTCATTGGGCTTGTGTCTGCAGGTCAATTTCATTACTGGCCATAGGCACACTCACCCCTCCCACTGGAAGATCATGCCCTCCTTTGCTCTTTACCTGACTTTACACCTTTTTCTTTCTCCACTTTTTTTCTGCTTTTGGACCCATCTTCTCTGCCCCTAATTACTTCTTCTTCATTGGTCTCAATTCTGTTATACATGTACCCAAATCTAGAGTTTACAATGTTGTTGGTAAAACCAAATTAGCCTTATACAGTGTTGCTGACACCACTGTCTAGGTGTACCCCAGTGCTACCCAACAATTTCCAAGTTCATCCTTGCAACACATTCTCTACCTTAGATGCTCTTTAAGACACAATGTTCTACTTTAGCCTTGATTCCTCTACCTAGTTCTAATTAATCACAAGCATTTTATTATCGTATGTGCAGTCTGCCTACCAAAGTAACAGTGTGGCATAATTTCCAGGCTTTGCTTTTTTGTGCATACAAAATTCTTACTCTTGAATTGTTTTAAGTACTTTCCTGGCTCCGTGCAGATGTCTTAGCTAGTTAAGAGTGCTCTATTGGGACCTCTTGTTCACAAATATAAAACAAGTGAGCAGTTTCTGTAGGAATGCCTAGAATTAAATAATCATTTTGTCTACAGAGAAAACATCATCATCAGTGAATTGTGGATGAGGTCCCCTTTTTCTACTGTTTTTTTCTCCTGGGAACATACAACTTGCATAAATAATTTCTAATTCAACCAACAAAAATCTTGCTGCATAGAAGTCCAGATTTAGCAGGAATGGAAGACAGCTGCTTCTCTCTCCCTCCTTTCCATTTCCCAAATTATATCTAATGGTTTAATAATCGAGACTGTCTTTTGGTTGCAAACATCTGCAGGGTGAGGAAGGGATTACTCTAGCATTTCCTGCTTTGACCAAGTGATTTAATTAATTAGGTATTGTGTCCTTGGAAAAAAAAAAAAAAAAAGGGCACTATTTTATGATTAGCTGTCATTACAAAGTTTATGCGAGAAATCCTGAAGGATTTCTAAGCTCATTTGGGGATTGAAGTAGACTTTTAATACAAGGATACATTGCTGGCTCGTAGCACTATCTTTGGAAAGTACAGTTAATTTTCTTCATAGTAGCTTGTATAGGGCTACGTTTTGGATTTGTGACCAAAACAGTGTTGATAATACAGGGATGTTTTAGTTATTCCTGAGCAGTGCTTACACAGAGTCAAGGGCTTTTCTGCTTCTCACACCACCGCACCAGTGAGTAGGCTGGGGGTGCACAAAAAATTGGGAGGAGACACAGCTGGGACAGGTAACCCCACCTGACCAAAGGGATATTCCATGCTATATAACATCATGCTCAGCAATAAAAGCAAGGGGAAGAAGGAGGAAGCGGGGAATGTTCAGAGTTATGGCACTTGTCTTCCCAAATAACCATTATACATGATGGAGACCTACTTTCCTGGAAAAGGCTGGACACCTCCCTGACAATGGGAAGCAGTGAATGAATTCCTTATTTTGCTTTGCTTGCATGTGCAGCTTTTACTCAACCTATTAAACTGTCTTTATCTAAACCTATTAGTTTTCTCACTTTTACCCTTGTGATTCTTTCCCTCATGCCACTGTGGTGGAGTATCAAACAGCTGTGTGTTGCTTAGTTGCCTACTAGTGTTAACCCACAACACTCACATTCAACTTGTTGTCCACCAGGACTCCTAAGTCCTTTTTGGCAAAGCTTCTTTCTCATTGTCTGTCTGCCCAGCATATTCTGGTATATGAGTGTGTCTTTCTTGAAGAGTAAGTATTTTCAATTACTTCTTTAAACTTAGTCTTGTACTGTCTGGCATACATGCCAATAACTCCTCATCTTCAGTGCTATTTTAACTCAGATTTGGGATATATAGAGGTTTGGTTTGGTTTTTTGTTTTTTTTTTTTTTTTGCTTTTTAGATATGCATACAATCTGAAACGTCTTTTGACGAGGCATCAGCACAAGATATTTATTCTGTCCCATGCCTAATAGAACTCATTTTTCTAACAAATGACAATATATTAACAGAAAATTTTACGTTCTCGTGAGCTGTACGTACATTCTGATAAGCTCCCAAACAGGACCACAAACATTTGAAATGAAGACTGCTACTTATCAGATTCTTTGAAACTCGACCTTTCAAATTACCCCTCACTTACCTCATGAAATCCTGTAGCTGGATCATACTGTGACAATTGCAAAATTATATAATCTAACACTTTTGTTCCTGAAAGTGTATTCCTATAATGTGTTTCCTGAATATAAAGGCTTAACTCAAAGCCTAACTGATATGTAACTGGATTAATACTAAAAAAAGATTAAGGTATTTGTAAAATAGTATACGATTATAATATTGTTTAATGTGTTCCTGGCACACTTATTTTTGTATGTGTTTTTAGGTATCTGAAAGTCAATAAATGGATTTTGTGATAATAACTGCATCCTAATTCCTGGGATAATTCTCTTCAGATCTTAAAAAAATAGACTAACCAGTAAAACTTCACATTTTCCAGCAATCTGAGAATTTAGGTATTATTGAAACAAGTATAAATACCAAAAAATCAAAGTGGTTGGTTGCATAAGAGAAAGGTACTTATGATAATTTAGTCTCTAATAAACACTTTAATTCAAATATTTCCTCCAAATATTTGATGCAAATGGGTTTTTATTAAGTCCTTATATTGGATTCTAGTTAGTCATATCCATGTAAATCCAAACAAATCTTGTATGTGACCAAAGAGTAAAATGTCATACATTAACTTATATAGCACATAATTATAAATTCCTGAGACATGAAGGTTAGGTCACTTCTGAAAAATCACAATTTAGCCAACTCAGGAGAAAAGCATCATACCTTCTGGAGAGTGGTAAAGAGAGTTGTGTTATTCTTGTAGAATATATTACTTGTTTGTTTGTTTGTTTCGTTTCCAGAGTCAAAATACTGATATATTTGTGAAAAATGAATGGAGATGTAAGTTTTCAAACATATTTTTTTTTTCACAGAATCTTGTTTCTTGTGTATGCTGTCCCTGTGAAACGATAAACAGAAGTTTCAGCCAAATCGATTCTTTGCTCAATTATCTTTTGAATAGCATTTTCCTTTGATTAACTTCAACTCAGGATACCAGTTGAGTTTGAGAGCAAGATTAAATGTGAGTCTCTCATAAGAAGTGGTGTGAAGTCAGGATGCATAGCTGTATCAATTCTGTGCACTGAAGAAACCATCTGTCAAGGCAATAATACCTTGTTTTTCCTTACAGATGAGAATTAAATCTACAGTTCTGCAACTGAGAAAATTTCATTTTACATTGTATTGCTTTGTAAAGTATTTCTTTGTGAATAAAGAAATAATTCTGCACTGTCGAAAGAAAACGACAAACAAATGTTTTCTGCTTTTAATTTTTCTTATGAATTTCTACTCTACAAGATAGCTCTTGCAGCCTTATTGATTCATTAGGAAGTAAAGAGAAAATCCATCCCCACTTTTCCCACTAAACATGCCAATTTATTTATCCTTGCACCCTGATGATAAAAACAAAATATATTCATGAGGAATTTGGAGGAGTCCATATAGCTATGCTACTAATATAAAATACACAAATGTTTTATTTTTCTATAGATCTTTATGTCTTATAAAACATCAGAAGATTTCTGAGAAAATGTAGTTGCCATGGGAAACCAAAAGGCAGAGGTATGGTATTCAACTTAGCCAGAGAGTTGCTTGTGCTTGGAGGTGTGCTGCTTAGGTAAGAGCAACTCTAAATGACCATTGCTTCAAGAACAGAAAGCCATGTTTTAATCCCAGAATTCATGTGAATATCATGTCTTACTCGAGGGGTAGCCCAAATGAAACCAGTGAAATAGATTCATAATTTACTCTAATTAGGCAATATACTTCACTGTAACTTTCCTGTGAAGCTAAAAACAATGATCAATATGGTTTCTATAATATGTCGAATTTTGTGAATTCTTTACTTGTATCTCTGTGTGGTTTCTCTTACCCAATTTACTTATAGAAGAGTATTAATTGACTAACGTGAAGTATGTCTGATCTGGATGAGGGGATTGAATGCACCCTCAGTAAGTTTGCAGATGACACTAAACTAGGCGGGCGTGTTGATCTGCTTGAGGGTAGGTTGGCTTTGCAGAGGGATCTGGACAGGCTGGACCAATGGGCTGAGGCCAATGGTATGAGGTTCAAGAAGGCCAAGTGCCGGGTCCTGCACTTGGGTCACAACAACCCCATGCAGCGCTACAGGATTGGGGCGGAGTGGCTCGAAAGCTGCCTGGCAGAAAAGGACCTGGGGCTGTTGGTGGACAGCCGGCTGAATATGAGCCAGCAGTGTGCCCAGGTGGCCAAGAAGGCCAACAGCATCCTAGCCTGTATCAGGAACAGCATGGTGAGCCGGACTAGGGAAGTGATCATCCCCCTGTCCTCGGCACTGGTGAGGCCTCACCTCCAGTACTGTGTTCAGTTTTGGGCCCCTCACTACAAGAAGGACATTGAGGTGTTGGAGCGTGTCCAGAGGAGGGCTACAAAGCTGGTGAGGGGTCTGGAGGACAAACCTTATGAGGAACGACTGAGGGAGCTGGGGTTGTTCAGCCTGGAGAAGAGGAGGCTGAGGGGAGACCTTATCACCCTCTACAACTACCTGAAAGGAGGTTGTAGAGAGATGGGGGCTGACCTCTTCTCCTTGGTGACAGGTGATAGGACGAGAGGAAATGGGTTCAAGTTATGTCAGGGGAGGTTTAGATTGGATATTAGGAAACATTTTTTCACTGAAAGGGTTATTAAACATTGGAATAGGCTGCCCAGGGAGGTGGTGGATTCACCATCCCTGGAGGTGTTTAAAAAAAGGGTAGATGGGGTACTTAGGGACATGGTTTAGAAGTGGCGTTTATGAGGGTAGGTTAATGATTGGACTTGATGATCTTAAAGGTCCCTTCCAACCTCAGCAATTCTATGATTCTATGATTCTATGTGATAATTGATAACATATCATATATCATATCATATCATATCATATCATATCATAATATATTATATTATAATAATATATTATTGAAGCAATGTTTCATCCTTCATAACTGTTGTTTGAGAAAACAAAAACCATAATTATGGACATCTTCCTCTTTCTTCATCTTTTCAAGATACATATATTCAAATGGATGTTAATGACTTGTTAAATATAAATTGTGTTTTAGGCATGGAGCTGTCTAAATTTCAATTAGTTTCCCAGAAAAGCTTGATAAAATAGGTATCCATGGACTTTTAGAAACTGATTTCTGTGGAAAGATAAGTCTCTCTTCCACTAAGATGCCACTGAAGAGAATGACTTCACTCATTGTTTCTGCAGATGTAATTAAGTTTACTAGACTCTGAAAACACGAAATATAGACTGGCATAGGAATTTTCTGGGGTTGAATGGGAGGAAGAAAATGTCCAATAGCTATGATATCCAAATATTAGAGAAAGGAAGATATCAAATGCATTGGAAAAGTATATGGTCTTAAGTTTCACATTTTAATTTTGTTGTTCTCAAGATTGGAGCACAGTAATTTTGTTACAAGAGTCTGAACTGAGAAAAAGAAAGAGTCAAGGAAAGGATGATATAAAATATGAGAGCCTTAAAGGCAGCATAGGATTGAAACACTGAGCAGGGAAAGTAGATAACAAATATTCAGAGCAAAGTTCCCCTCAACATTACTGATCACAAATTATGTTGAAGAAACAATAAAAGACTCTAAGTCATGTCATAAGATTAGCATGATTGTATATGTACCAAAATGAGCTTGAGAAAAATTATTGTCTGGAGTACCACTTCAGAAAACAATGTATTTAAATCAATTACTCTCTTTTAGAAGCAGCTGGTGGAAAAAGAGGGAAAAGTTAAAAGCCTGCTGCCATAACGGCAAGCTTTCATGTTTTTAAAGTGTTTTGTTGGTTTGTGTTGTTTCTTTTTCCAACATCATTGAGCTCTGCTTTAGTCTGAACCTTATCCTAATAAAAGAATACTGAGTCTGTGACAGCTATGAAATCATTCTGTAATACTACAGCTCCTCATTCTTTCTTTTATTAAAAGAAGCAAAACTCTTGTGAAAATTTTGCAGGTACAGAGTATTCTGAAGTTCTTGACATTTTCTTCCTTGACAGCTTGAGCCTATTCAGTGGTGCCCAGGTTCCTGATGTGAAGAAAGTCAGATGGGGAAACAGCAATTAAGACACATAGAAATATATTCATTCAGTGCCGTTTTCATTACTGTGAAACAGCTTGCTGCAACTCTGGTTTATTAGGAATGCAAACTTATCTCCCAGAGTACTGAAATGATTTGTGCAAAGTGTGTGCCTTGAAAGACTACAATAACATATTGTCAATTTTGTGTAAGGTAGAATTTAAAATAGTGTCTTAAATAAAAAACAGTTAGGAAGATTAATATCAAAGCGAAGATGGCATTTTATTTTTTCCTCTTACATTACTTACTAATGCCCTTTGAAGCCAAGCAACAAGAAGGTTGTTTAAATAAGCCCGTCAAGTTACTGAACTCAGTCCTCATTGTTAGCAATTGGTTCCCAGAAAAAAACCTAAGTTTCTCAATTTTCTTTAAAAAGCTATTTCCAAACAGGAAAAAAAAAAAAACAAAAAAACCCCAAAAAAACAACAACAACAACAACAACAACAACAAAAAAAACCAGACAAAAAAACAACAACAAAAACCTAATTAAATGCAACAGATAAAGATTGGAAAAATAAAATAAATGAATAATTCTGCAGATTGTTTACAGAAATCTCTGTATAGAATCTCACCTTCCTTTTGTCTTTTCAATTTAATGAAAAAGATGATCATCAATACCTATCTCACCTGATAAATATTTGAAGAACCTTCTTGAAAGCAGTTATCTGAAGTCTTTAAAATAATGTTAAGACATGCTATAAGTAAAAATGTGTGAGAACTACTAATTTCTGAAATCTAATTTAAATATATCTGATATATGGCTGCCCCAATCTGTGCCAAGACATCTTTCTGGCTGTAACCCACAGTGTACTATTCCTTTAAATTTGGATTCAACATTGCTTTGGTGAGATCGGAATTCATTTCTTTAAATAGTCATGGAAGACCAAGCTTATAGGCTCACTCAAAGTATAGTAAGGTGATTATGCATAAGAAAATTAAATTAGTTAAATAATGAATATCAGTGGAAAATAAAGTTGTTGAATTCTTTATTAAGTATAACCTTACTCCTTATACCAAATGCCAAGGGAATTGGAGATCTTTTTCCAGATTTTTCTCAGTTTTAATTTGCCTGACACCACAACACCAGTATCTGAAGCTAATCTGAATCAAGAAATGTAAAAGGATGGAAAACAACAACAACAACAACAACAACAACAACAAAAACACAACCAAAAAACCCCATACAACAAATAAAAAAAACACCAAACCCTCTATTCTTGTTTTTAAAACATCAAATTTAAAAATAAAACTAAATATTATTTCCCAGAAAACTTTACAGGTTAGTATGTGAGATACAGCTTAACATTTCTCCAAGCTGAGGAGGACTTCAGTTATCTGTTTTCCAATCAATTGTTTTAACTGAAGGGTATTGAATATATGAGGTGTGAACACCTCAGTCCACTTCTATCCAATCCACAGCAGATTTTTCTGGTATCGTCTTGTGGATGAGAGATGGAAAATATGAAAGATAGGATGAGTAAGGAAATAAGAAGTTTTTAGTTCATTATAAATTAAAAGTTTTCATATTTCAGAAGCTAGAGAAAGCAGAATGTAGTAATCTTATTATAGTATTACTGAAGACACCTTGGAATAATGTACTAGGTAACTCATTCTCAAGAGCACTTTATTAATTTATAATATCTGTCTTAGATTCAAAATTGAATTAGGAGCTTTTGCAGCACCTTTTAGCCTGCTATTTTCATTAGTCCTGAAAGCTATGTGACAGCTTTCACTTAATGGAAGCTAGAATTTTCATGGTATAACTGGTTAAGGATCAATTTTATTTAAAAATCCCTTAAAATTTAAAACACTTTTGCCAGATTCCCTTCTTTTGAAATTTAAATGAACGTAATTTTTCCTGAAGCAGCCTGCCATAATCAAAGTTAAAAATGTCCATCTGATTTTTAAACTCTTAGAAATTTGAAGGAAGTCAACTATATCCTAAAGGAACTTCACTAAATGTTCACATGACAGAAGACATTTGTGCGCAAGAATAAAAGCAGCTTATTTATACAAAAAATAAAATCAGTGTTAAAATCAGTGTTAAAATCACTGATGGATAAAATTGACTTTAAATGTATATGATGCACATTTTCAGGACATCTGTTTCTAATATAGAGGTCTTCACATAATTTACATCAGAAGATTTTCCTCTTGTATGTATCTGTTAGGATCATTCAGTTTTCCTAGCTATACTTTACTTTTATGCTCACTTTACAGAACAGACTATGTCTAAATTATAGGGGTTAGCGTATTTCATGTGGAGGATGCATCTACCTTAATGCATGGCAGAGACTTTGTGCAGAGATAAATTTATGTTTTGTCTATGACTGTTGTCATGAATTATGCACTACACCTGGATTTAGGACATGCTTGGAAGTGTGGGACCAAGCTGAAGTCATGTGCTGGGGTACCACATAAGACTGATTCACATGAAATTTCCTCCTTCCTTAAAAGTGTGTTTTTTCTGAGGTCCCCTAGTAGTGTATTCAGCATGAGTAAACTGGATCTTATGTGTTATGGAAGCAATTTGTCATAGCTATAAAGCCATCAACTTTGCGTTGTCTATTAGGTTCACGGTGTACACAGAGAACTGGAAATTGAATTAAGTTTCATTGCCCAAACCATGCACTGCAGAAATTGTGACCCTAAAATCATAATTTAACACTGGCCCTTTCCTCTTTGCACTGTACCTGTCGGTATATTAGTACAGAATTCAACTGTTGTCCAGAAAGGTGGTGGAAGCCCCATCCCTGGAAGTTTTTAAGGCCAGGCTGGATGGGGCTCTGAGCAACCTGATCTAGTGGGAGATGTCCCTGCCCATGGCAAGGGGGTTGGAACTAGATGATCTTCAAGGTCCCTTCCAACGCTAACAATTCTATGATTTTATGATTCTACGATACTATGATAGTTCCATGAACCAAATACAGCAGAACCACCCACATGCGTATCCCAACACCAGGCTTATTAAGAAAAAGGAAACACAGGAACACAGACATCCAGGCAAGCTCTGTTCATACTAAATTCATAATCAGAAGGGTTTGTTTTGGAGGGAGGAGCACAGTGTAAGAATATCTAGTTCATCTCCATTGTACAACATAATTATCCTAAGCTGTTGTTAAATCTGTTCAAAATACTTAAGTATCACAGTTACTAGATATATGCATACATACATATATTTATATATAAAAATTACATAAATGAAAAATCATATTAGAAGTTTTGAAAGAAAGTTTCAATGAGTGGTGATGTCGAGAGCTGAAGGTGAGGGAGGCCACCAAGGCAGTGACTCACCAAGAGGCTCTCTCTCACAGTAGCCAACCAGGAGGGCAGGGATGGCACAGGGACAGTGACTAGGGTGATCAGGAGCCCAGTGATTCCTGGGCAAGACCTTATTAACCAGGCAGGCCAAAGAACAAATGGGAAGTTGTGCTTGTCAGACAGAACCAGGATCAAGGCATGTGGCTGGGCAGAGGGATGGCTGTAGTCTGACTCCAGCCCGGACCCAGGGCAAGCACCTAACTTAAAAGCAGTAACCAAACGAGCTGGAGCTAGGCTACACTTCTTCCAGCCCTTTCTTACCCTGCTGCTTCCCAGCAACCTGATCCAAGGTGACCCACCTACACATTGCCAGCACTGGCCTGGGGTATCAGCGGCCAAACATCTGGGTGGGACAAGGAGGGTGCCCTCTTGTCCCTGACAGAAAGTCTTCAGTTTTATCCCTGTCAAAATCCAAGGCAGAAAACCCTACCATATAACTAATTTCTCACATATAAGAGTGCAGTTGCAACATCATATATAAACAAAGACATTAATACATGCAAAGTGTTTTCTCACTGCTCTTCTGCCTACCTTTCTGGTTAAATAAATTCCATTGCTTGGTGGTCTGAAGTGAGCCAAAATTATTCTACCTCGTATTTCACAAGTCAAAAGCAATTCTGTACATGACTAATCAATTTTAAACAACAAAAGATACCAATATTTTCTATATCCTAAATGTTTTTGAAAAGCTTTTTTTTATTATACTATGTGGATGCATTATAAATGGGATACATATAAAGCATGGTATAATACAGAAGATATATACAGAGATAAGGAAGCAGGTTCCAGAATACATGTAAAGAGATGAAGGGGAAGTAGAGAGGGACGAAGGCTGAAGTCTACATGTTGTTGTTTGGTTTAAGGAATGCTTCAAACATAGAAATATCGCTTAAATCTTTACTAAGCACCTCACCTCTTCTCTGAAACACCCTGGGTAGAATGAATGATAAATGAAATGATCAATTATTAAAAAAAAAAAAAAAAAAAAAAAAAAAAAAAACGTGACGTTGTATGTTAAATACCAAATATAAGATGTCAAGGGATGAAACAAGACCATCGGTGGAAACACCAGGGAAAACACTGAACAGAGTAGGCACATCTGTCCAAAATTATATAAGCATTTTTGAAAATATGTCCTCAATTGGAAAACACTTTAATGAAAAATTAAGTGAAGATCTGATAATTCCCCTTTTGGGGTTTTATTATAGGAATAAGAGAAGGGAAAGACAAATTTATGTTTGTTTGTTTGTTTGTTTTTTTTTTTTTCTTACATAGTGGAACCATTTCAAAAAAAAAAAGCCCTTCTTGCAACCATACGCAAGTCCCCATAATCTGAGTGTACAATTTTCCAATGAAAAAAGTAGCAAAGCTATGGAAAGCTATGTGAATCTTTGCTACAAAACTCTACATCTGCTGAAATTTTCTGTTGACTTTTGTAAACTTATCGGTAATTTAATAGGTGAAAAATGAACTCAGGGCAGTAACACCTAGAAACCAATTCTGCCTCAGAAAATTCCTGAGTAAAATAAAATAAAAAAAATCTGGAGACTGGGAAAATATTCCAGGACATAATATATACTTGTCTTGCTGTTGGCTACTGTCAGAGATAGCGAACTAGAAGGACTTTTGAGATAATCCAGAAGGCTATTTTCCTGTTTTGTTTTTTGTTTGTTTATTTGTTTTTGGTTTTGTTTTTGTTTTTTTTTCCCAAGAGAATAATTGTCCTTCAAAACCCATTCTCTGTTTTATTCATTATACAGTAGGCAGTGCTAAATTGTATCTATCTCTTGACAGGCCCTTCTTACTCAGAAGCCGTCTTGGCTTAACCCCAGCTGATAATTAAGAACCATAAAGCTGCTCACTCACACCCCCACAGTTGGACAGGGAAGAGAATCGGAAGGGTAAAAGTGAGAAAACTCATGGGTTGAAATAAAGACAGTTTAATAGAGTAAAAGCTGTGCATGCAAGCAAAGCCAAATAAGGAATTCGTTCACTGCTCCCCGTTGTCAGGTAGGTGTCCAGCCATCTCCAGGAAAGCAGGGCTCCACCACACATAATGGTTACCTACAAAGAAAAATTACATCACTCCAAACATCACCCCCTTCCTTCTTCTTCCCCCAGCTTTATATGCTGAGCATGACATCATATGTTGTGGTATGTTGGTCAACTTTGGTCAGTTAGGCTCAGCTGTGCTGGCTGGTCCCCTCACAACTTCTTGTGCACCCCCAGACTACTCGCCGGTAGGGTGGTGTGAGAGGCAAAAAAGGCCTTGACTCTGTGTAAGCACTGCTCAGCAATAACAAAAACATCCCTGTATTATCAGCACTGTTTTCATCACAAATCCAAAACATAGCCCTGTACTAGATATTATGAAGAAAATTAACTCTGTCCCAGCCAAAAGCAGTACAGAAGGGTAGAGGAAGGTACTTTTTGTCTTGCTGCACGTAGGGAAACATCTGTGTATCTAAGCCAACTCATAAAAATTTCATTAATACAACCAAGCAGGTCCAGAGAATCACACAGCTAACCACATATGTCTAAGTTCCAACCCTCTAGTGGTCTGATTCTTTATTAGACTCATATATTGTTATGCTGTTTTTTCTAGTGGTAATGCTTCAGTTATTTGTAAACATACCTCTATATTTTGTTTACAAGAAATTTGAACTGGGATCCTGCCCTTGTCAGATTGAGACCAATTTTAATTCACTTGAGAAGGCAGAGAATAATGAAGTATTTAGTGCTATATTGATTATAGTTTAACTCATCATTATTTGTTTTATATATATAACCAAAATATTCTGTTCACTTACAGCATATGGACTTAGACTTTATTAGGATCATAGTACCATAAAATAATAATAATTTTTAAGAAAGAACCATCTTCTCCTCTAAGTGACCTGGATAAGAATCCAAAATCACTTGTTTATAATCATTTATTAAAATTAATTTAGATTTACCCTACTTACTGATATCAGATTTTTAAGAATTATAAACATTTGTGGGACATAGATTCTTGGGTTTTGGTTTGAGAAAAAAGAAAAAAAAAAAAAAAAGAG